>JASANE010027671.1:0-10376 GCA_030248225.1 Trileptium ribeirensis
CTTAGCGTTGTACTTCGTTCAGTTACGTCTATTCTAGTGATTAATAATAGCAGTATTTTTATATCTATTAAAAAATATCTAGCTTATTGGAGTCTTAGGTAACGCTTAGGCTGGGAAACTACTAAGTGCTTCTGATTTCGAACAAGCGATCTTATACAAATTTATTAGGAATACTTAATTATTTTATGGTCATAATTAATATTCTGTTATTTTATTTTAAATTTTCATTAATATTTTAACAAATGATTATCAGAAAACTTTTTGATACAATCACTCAGGTAATTAGCTGGACAGATAGTTTTGATTTGCGATCGTTGGTCGGTGGCGTTGGAAAATGCTTACATTTACTGTTTTCCTGTGTCACCGCCAGTAGGTTGTAACATTGTTTCCGAGTTTCATCAGACTGTATAGATACGAGTTTATTCAAAAAATTATCTGTTGCTACAACGGCAAGCGCGTGCGTTTTAATTGAATCTATTAAACCAAGAGCTTTCAAATCGCGCAGTAGTTTGCGCATACCGTTTGCAATCGTACATTCTAGGTTTCATTCCTGGCACCGGCTTATGTTGGTCAAATATCTAGTGAATTAAGACAGTTTTTTGCACTCCGCCTACCCGGTACCTCAGGCAGGCTCTGCGTTCCGCGATATACTAAGCCTAAGCTTTAGCCTAGGTCCAAGTTAAGGCCCAATACAACTCCTATACTAAGCGATAGGCTTCCAACAGGCCCAAATGTTAACACAATATGGATTTCCTTGTCGCACAGTCATTCTATAAGATTAGAGGACACAGATTCTAGTACTATTATTATTTTTAGAATCTGTCCAAGTCTTGTTTGGGGCCTAAATCAGCTAGAAACCGGTCCAGGTTTTATTTGGGGCCTAAATCAGCTAGAAACCGGTCCAGGTTTTATTTGGGGCCTAAATCAGCTAGAAACCGGTCCAGGTTTTATTTGGGGCCTAAATCAGCTAGAAACCGGTCCAGGTTTTATTTGGGGCCTAAATCAGCTAGAAACCGGTCCAGGTTTTATTTGGGGCCTAAATCAGCTAGAAACCGGTCAGGGTTTATTTGGGGCCAAAATGAGCTAGAAACCGGTCCAGGTTTTATTTGGGGCCTAAATCAGCTAGAAACCGGTCCAGGTTTTATTTGGGGCCTAAATCAGCTAGAAACCGGTCCAGGTTTTATTTGGGGCCTAAATCAGCTAGAAACCGGTCCAGGTTTTATTTGGGGCCTAAATCAGCTAGAAACCGGTCCAGGTTTTATTTGGGGCCTAAATCAGCTAGAAACCGGTCCAGGTTTTATTTAGGGACTAAATCAGCTGGGTTCCGGCCCAGGTGTTGTTTTGGACCTAAATCAGCTGGAGACCGGTATATGTGTTGTTTGGGGACTAAATCAGCTGGGGACCGTTCCAGATGTTGTTTGGGGCCTAAAAAATGCTGGATTAAAATAATAGAGCAAAGCCGAATAGTAAGGCGGTTGTTTCGCAACGATATCGGTTTCTTGCAACGCACAATATATTGGTTACGTTCTTTCTTTCTTTCTTTCTTTCTTCTTTTGTTTCAATTTTTTAGCATGGATTCCTACAGTATACCAAGATGGTTTTAGTTTCAACCTAATTTGGGCTTCAAATGGATGAATAGTGGCCTATGGGAAAAATTTGAAACCCTACGAAAGCGAACAGCTGTCCGGCTTTTTGCTTCATATGTCAACTTTGGTTAGCCTTATTTTCTTGCTCGTTAGGTTGTGGTAAACAACAATTGTTGTAGCCATCATCCGGTGTCCAAGCCAAGAACCCGCTGGTCCCTTGGATCATAAGTTTACTTAAGAATATCATGTGACATAAAAGGTAGTTGTATTTACAAAGACAAAATATAATCAATTTTCGTGATCCAGCTTTTATACATACACATACATACATAAATACATTATACATACATATATACACATACATACATAAATACATTATACATACATACATATATATACATACATACATAAATACATTATACATACATACATATATACATATATACATTATTAAGCGTGTATACAGTCGTTATGTTCAAAACATACTTTTGGTTTGTGTTTTGTACTCGTTTTGTGGCTTTGGATGTTTTTTGGGGCGACAACTGTCAGTTTTGTATTCGGCGATCGTTTGTTTGCTCAAACGGGTCATGTTACCCGGTTTTGGTGGGATCATGTTACCCGCTTAATAATTATCGTTGGGGACCACGCAAATGTACGTGCCGTCACTTTTTCGCATTATTATGTAAATAAATATAGATATATTGGCTGGTTTTTTGACACCAATATATTCAATTATTCTTGTTAGCGTCCAGCTATTCCAAACGGAGATGTACTCATGTTCCTGAATGCTTTTAGAGGAACCCATCAACCCATCTCTGTATTTTTACCGAGAACGTGACCATTCCTATACTATCACCATGGACAAAAATTTTGTCAAGTTATTGCTGTTTTTTAATATATAGTTACCGCTTTTTCAATTTGATTATCGCAACAAATTCTCATTGTAGTTCCATTGACATAGCAAAGATTAATATTTCGATATATTTAAGCATTTTTTCATGAAAAATTTCAGTTATCGCTATACGAAATAGCTCATTCGCATAACTTTCAGCATATCGCTGCCATTTCTTGTCGCAAACACAGGATCACCTCAGTCGGTGCCGGTGATTAAGGCAAAATGTGGGACAATATGTGATAACAGATGAGTATTGATTTCTGTGTTATTCAGCTGTTCTTTGTTGTATCACTCAGTCATTGAAATGGACTAAAAAGTTGTATTAACAAAACAAATGATTCCGTAATTTGACAGTGTACTGAGGTCAACTGGTAAGGTAGAATACAACTTATATGCTATATCTATTATTAGTGGTTTTTAACAGTAAAATATTAAATACAGGGCGACTAATTGCTGGATACAACGTGTCAATACAAGGTGAGCGAGTCAATACCAGGATTTGCATGTGTCAATACAAGGCAACTTCGGCTACATGTGTTTAATAGAAGCATGTCTAAAAGTGTCAGTACAAGGAGAGTTGCCTATATTTAGCTTTTAACATTTTTATTAAAATATTTAGATTCAATTATTTAGATTTAAAATATTTAGATTGCATATTTAAAATATTTAAATTCAAAAGCAAAAGTCTATGCTTTTCCAAGTTCAGTGCTAGATAATATGTTTGTGCCACCCAAATTTTTAAACGTTAAAACTTTGTAGTGAATTTACTCGTTTCAGCAACTAAAAAGACTTATCAATCAGGATTGATCAGGATAAAACTCGCGTATCACAAGATTAAATTGTAAAATATATATTTAGTAATAAAAATTAAAATTTTACATGTTTCAAAAAAATATTTCCAAAACATGGAACGGAGAACATAGGTAAAGCCAGGGTTTTTGCAAAATTGGATTGGTCAAAATTTTGGCCATTTATACGAAGTGTGGGTCAAATCTAAGGATATTTGGTCATTTTTTAGAAAATCTTAACAGGCCCTTTATAGGCATTTCAAATCCTGGGGGTCGCTGAAATCAAATACCCAGATATTTTAAAAATAAATATGGGTTTTATCTGGTTTCTCAGAATACTGAGTCTTGAAAATTGGGCTTTTGATGTTAGGGTTGAGCATTAAAAATCTAATTACTGTAAATAACTTCATACCATGGGTTTAAAGAGAGCCAGTACGAAAATGGTTGCCTTTATATTTAAAACGGGTTGCGTGAGCCATGTCCCGCGAAGGCTGCTACTTTAAGACCCATACTTACAAAGTCATACTTACAACTTAACCATGGCAGGTCGAAATATTACAACAGACCAGAGCATTTAGTTTGTTCTTGTTTTGGTAACCACAGTGGCAGGCACCCGGAACCGATTTTAGTGGGGGGGGGGGTGGAGGCAAGTCGATACCTAAAACGCACCGCAAGCTAAGATAAAACGCGTCAGGGGCCGCAAGATAAGATAAAACACAATTGGGGTATAGGTACCCATAGGGGTAAGGGGTTACCTCGGTTCTTTTTCGTTATCTCCCAGCCCGAATTTGGTCAATTTTGAAGTTACAGTGATCATTTTGGTATCAATCGATTCAGCTCTATGAGGCGGTTCAGAAAATACTCATATGTATTATCCACATCCCCGAAAATTTTTTTCGACTTTTTGAGGTCCCAACGGTTCCCCTGGGTAACCCAAAAATATTTGCTTTGTAATATGGTCACGTTGTATACCATTCGACTCAGCTTGATGAGATAAATCTACTGGTGTGTAATTAATTGAAATCTCCGCCATCTTTACAAAGTTGCTAGGGCCCTTATACCCTCTAAAGATCGACCCTCTTGTTTAGTCTTCCTATCACCAGCGCATCGAAGGCACGTGGAAAATTTAAGTTAAATTCGAAAAAAATTGGCGAAAATTTATGGGTGGGGAGTAGAACGCATGACTTCTCCCTTCCAGCTTGATTTCGAAGCGGCAGCTGCCACCTGCTCCCAGATGTTCCCGAAGTGCCTTCACTATGGTCCTATCTATGCAAATAGTCTCATAAATAAATTTCATGCAGAAATTCAATATTCAGCGGGCATAATTTTGGTTAGAATGGATCCACGAAGGTGAAGCGAGGCGCGGTGATAGATCCAATGAATTGAAAGCTCCAAGATGTCTATGTAGAAATTTTCCCACTGATACCAAATATGCCCACGTTTGCAGAAATGAAAATGTAAAGACCGACCACAGCGAGGTCTCGACCTACAGAATTTTCCAAAAATTTCGGATTTTTAGTCTGCCTGAAATAGACATCATTTATAAATTTACGATATATAAACAATGAAAATCGGTACTATAAAGTGTTATTAAAATGTATGTTTTGAAATTTGCATTGCTATTTTTATATCGAACACTGGTTATTTTTAAGGTCATTTATAAAGAAATGCTGGTCATTTTTAAGAGTCGTGTTAAAAACCTTGTTTTTGTCTAAAAAACCCCGTGGGTACGGCTAGAATAAAAACTATATGGCAGTAATGCTTCCTATACAAAAGGAACGATTTCAAAAATAAATCAGAAATATGTTTTGGGGCGATTTACAATTAAGAAAACCAAAACTCAGGTTTCAAGCATCATGAGGAATCCGGAATCCATTGAACACATGTTTGTGGGTTGAAAATGACCTCACAGTGCGAAATGAGTGTTCAAATTGTAGTTTCTAATGAGGGTTTTATGTAACCTTCATATTCTTGGAAGTATCTAAGAAATAGTTTTTTTCTCAGTCCGGACACATTGATTTCAAAAATTCAATATTAAAATTTAGCTTCCTTATCGAAAGGTCTGTACTGTTTTGTTAAACTGATACGAATTAATAAGGTCAAATTCACAAATTTTAACAAAACATTTGGGAGTACAGTACTGCTCAAATTGGGCTGAATTTCCCCTGTTGCTGAAAATGTGGCGCTGTTTTCAAAAATTGACCTGCTCTCTAATCTTCCGGGGAAAAAACTGTGTCCACTAAAAGATCCCGAAACATATTGAAAAGTATTTAGTTATTGAAAGAACGTAATTCGTTTCTAGACAGAACCTGCTTTTTGATGTAGCAACTATGAAAACAAACACTAGAAAATACATTTCGATAATAATGAAAAATTTAATAAAACTATAGCGAAAAAGTAAAAATGTTCATAAGGACCGACATGCTAAATGAACATGCGTTAAGTTAAGTTAAGAAATTAAGTTAAGAAGTTAAGTTAAGTTAAGTTAAGTTAAGTTATGTTAAGTTAAGTTGAGAATTAAGTTAACGTGCGTCTACTTCTGGACATTTCATTGTACTGCAATGACACAAAGCCAACCGCGACTAAAACAAAAGTTGTGTTTAATTAAGCGATAGACAAGTATTTGATTAACTCTTTCATGCACCGAATCAATTTGTGTGTCGTGCAATGTTTGACGAACTCAAAGCGGCGTCAGGAATCCTTAACGAAACTCACAGCGCGAGCTACTAACACCGTACGAGCAAACATACAGCATACGACAAACTCAGTTAATATTTCGCTTCGCAATGTACTCTGAGACCAATTGGAACCAATGCGCACCAAAGTGTTAATACAAGTCTCAAAGTCTAATTGCGCATCACTTAACAAAAATATATGTCAAAATGTGGATGAATAAATGCTCTATAATTGCAGCTTCACATGTCCAGAATAGAATGGAATGCAATAGGTTTGTATAAAAAATGTTTTTTATAATTTTTCGCAATTTCCTTTCGCTTTTTGCGTATTTCTGTAAAAATGTTCCTTCGGCACTATGGGAGAGGCGTTGAGGGCGTGCGGAGCCTAAGGCGGTGATGAGGTACCTCCCAACAGAGGATTGGCGATACCTCTCCACGAGGCAAAATGAGGATCCGAGCTTGAAACTGGATATTCCCTCTCTTCCCGTATGAGCATGTACGATTAAAGTCGTATAAGAACTTAGCGAAACCTAAAGCGCAAAACATCAAGCTGTAGCTGCTATTAGTTGAGAAAAATGTATATAGTTAGTCGAAAACAGAAACATTCTTTACCGCATCGATCTCTAATTGATTTTAATTGCGTTTTAGTTCATATAATTTTTTTATTCACGCTAAATAGGTATAGAGGAAGAATGATGGAAAGCTAAATATTTATGCTGAAACATACAGCATTAGTAGGGTTATGTATGACTATTGACGAGCGATGTTTCAAACGCCTTAAGATTGAAGAAATAGTTATATTTTTTTCAAAAAATATTACACTCAAAATATTTTCCATTCAATTTTAGACAAGTTCCTTTTTGATTTTCAAACCACCAGATATTTAAAATTTATAGTTTATTTTAAACTTCAAAGAATTATTTTATTAAGAAATATCTTTGAAATTTCAAGGAACAGTTGTTTGAAGTTTAAAAAAATATTAGTTTGTGCAAACATCAAAGAAATTTCACTTAAATTTCACAGAAAGTGTTTTGAGTATACTATGCTAATAGCTATTTTGTAAGAAAATTTAAATTTTTTAAATGGCAAATAGAAACAGAAAACTACGAATTTGGAAAGAGTTTGAAGTATTTGAAATTTTGAGTGACGATAATTTTATGCAGTTACGTTTTTATTTTGGAAATATATCAAATATGTTTTAAATTAGGTTTCCGAATAGTTTTGGTCAATATTATATTGAATATTAATAAATTTTGAAATTGTATTACAAACTTTAAAACTATATTTCAGTAAAATTGGGTGAATTTTTTTTATTAGAATAGTGTTATTATGCTTGCAGTTTCGATCTTTGTTCGTAAACGGAAGTTTGTTCCCTAAAGTTTTCTCTCCGTTATTTTAGTCGATAAATGTAACTTGCTCTAAATTAAAAATGCCTATTTCAGATTAGTAAAATCATGCTTATGAAATAAAAGTCTTAGGTTAATATTAAGTTTTAAACAATTTTAAAGCCCCAGAGTTTTAACATTTATGTCCCCAAAATATGATAGCATCGGTCAGATGTATAGATACGAACAATATCTCTGGTTATATGCCACTTAAGCTAAAGTATGGGCCCACCGGGATTCGAACACTGGGTATTCAGCACCCGCAATAAGCGTGCCAGTCGCTTCACCATGCAACCGGTTGAAGTGGCTGGTAAATTATGCGGCGTTCACATTATAATGTCCCCAACGTTTGGAACCTATGTACCCCACACAGCGTCAGACACACTGTTGACAACAGGGTGTCTTAGACACCCCCACGTTTTTAATAAATTTTTTCAACGGTAGCTAGTTACGCGTATTACCGCTTACCGACAGTGTCAGGCACACCGTGTCTTCTGGCAGTTTTATTGACACTGTTCGGAATTATTTGAGCAAATTTCATATGGGCTAGATACAAATATGGAGAATTTAGGAAAACTCCACAGGACAGTTGACTAATAAACCGCATTAGCTACAGACGGTGTCCGTTATAGTTAATTCGTGGCAAATCGGTAGCTAAGGGTGTGTACGACACTGTCTGGAAAAAATGTAGTAGCTAAGGGTGTGTCGTACACCCTCGGCATTTGATATACAGTATGGGTGTCACCATGACTGTCTATACGGTAGGGTCGCGACTACAGGGGGTCAAAAGTTCCAAACAGCGGGGACATTATAACGTGAACGCCGCATTAGTGATGCCATTTAAACTGCCAAATTAACGCTTCACTAGTAGTTATAATCATACTGTGTGATCATATCAGTTGGGAGGCTGCCATGAAGTGGACCTTGTCTATTAACGCTCAAGTCAAAATCGTGGACATCGGACAGAGCAGTAAACAAAATGTAACCAGGAACGGTACAGCCTGTGGTTCAATTTAAGCCCCTTCATAACTATTTTAAACAAACACAAAATAATTACTAATGATATTCAGCCGCAGTAATATAAGAAAAAAATATATTTTATACGAATTTGAGTATATAATTCTGTATTATATAATTCTATTATATAATTTGGGTATATAATTCCATATAATATAGTTCTACGCGGTTTATTTGTAGATATTGTTCAAAAACACATAGTTTTGGCTGCTTTCGTCGTTGAAACGTTTGTAAATAATCTTAAGTACAAAATGGTTTATATTTCACAAATATGTCAATTATGCAACACTTTTCACGAGTTTTTATATTTAAAAATATTATATGAACAGAAAATTTTCAAAACCAATATCTACGCTCCGGGTATATATAAACGGTTAGCAGCATTCTGTAACGTTTGTACTAGAGCACGAATTTGGATTCACAATTTCGTGTGGAACCATTAACGGTCCAATATTTAGCCGGAAAGCTCTCACACCGGGATTTCAGCTAATGATGTTCCAAGCCGTATATCTAATTCCGTGTTTTCTTCGTTTCTGATCAGTTTTATGGTCAGTATGCTGTGGAAATTCGAAACATATATGCTTGGCTCGACGTTTGAACGGGATATGTTCGGCATGAAAAATTGTTGTTTGCCGCTGCCGACTTAACCACAGCAACATTTTTATACTGTCTTATACCAAAAAAACTAGAGTTGCTGAGGCTGTAAATGTTCGTTCTTATACCAAAAAAACTAGAGTTGCTGAGGCTGTAAATGTTCGTTCTTATACCAAAAAAACTAGAGTTGCTGAGGCTGTAAATGTTGGTTCTTATACCAAAAAAACTAGAGTTGCTGAGGCTGTAAATGTTCGTTCTTATACCAAAAAACTAGAGTTGCTGAGGCTGTAAATGTTCGTTCTTATACCAAAAAAACTAGAGTTGCTGAGGCTGTAAATGTTCGTTCTTATACCAAAAAAACTAGAGTTGCTGAGGCTGTAAATGTTCGTTCTTATACCAAAAAAACTAGAGTTGCTGAGGCTGTAAATGATATTCTTATACCAAAAAAACTAGAGTTGCTGAGGCTGTAAATGTTCGTTCTTATACCAAAAAAACTAGAGTTGCTGAGGCTGTAAATGTTGGTTCTTATACCACAAAACTAGAGTTGCTGAGGCTGTAAATGTTCGTTCTTATACCAAAAAGACTAGAGTTGCTGAGGCTGTAAATGTTGGTTTCAGAATGGAAACTATTTCCATAATCGCCTTCACATAATCAAAATCAAACAATGTTTCGTGCAAATTTATTTACAAATCATTTTCTAATTTATAGTATTTGCACGACTATTAGCTAAGTAATTTATTCAGCTAATTAAATAACAGGATTTCGATAGAATTTCCATAAAAATATTGATGAATTGAGAATTGTTATGTTATGCTAATCATCTGGTTTTAAAGGATTATGGATTTCGAGAAGCTGACTAAAGAGTAAGTGAATTCGAATGCGGTACTACCACATCCGCGTCAAACTCTTAATAAAACAAACGTAGAGAGCAACTGAAGAATTGATTTGGTATAGGAGTTTCATAGAGTTTTAGGTGGGTTTTAGGCGATATATTTATCTGCTGGAATTGGTGTTAACAAAACGGGTTTGTCTTTAAAAATTGTGGACATTTTTTTGTAAAACTTTGTTTAGTTAAAAGTTTTTCACACCATTTTAATGAAACATGCCATTTTAGACACTTTTTACAGATAAAATCAGCGTAATTTTTTGTCTAAAATATTTGGCTACGAATTTTAAACATTATAAACGAAGAAATTTAAATTGTTACAAACTTGAGGACTTAAAATATATCAATTTTTAAGACATATCACATTTTTTCGGACGGAACAAATTATTTTTAATCCGCTAAAAAATTGAAAATATTATTGTTGTTGTAATGGCTTTATCTCTGAGAGTCATATAGGAACGGTAATGATTACAAATTTCGGATTAGAATCATTAGTTTTCCAACCTTTGTAAAACGTGGACAGTGATGAGCACTAACTGAACGAAGAACG
>JASANE010027672.1:0-49855 GCA_030248225.1 Trileptium ribeirensis
TTAATGTGTGTTTTGTAACAAGTTTTTTAGCAGTAAAACGCTAATATACTTTTATTGAAAAAGCCACTTGTGCTAATACGCTCATATACTGTAGCTGATGCAGGGCAACATCGTAGCCCCCATACAATTTGGTTTGGCCAATTATGATACAATTTATCATACTTTATCCTCTACGTTATATATTCCGTGAAAAACAGCTACAAAACTATATACATACAAATGTATATCAACAATACAAAAATGTTAATATGTATGTAAAAAACTTATTGTATGACAAATGTATATAATCGGATCGATAGCGGGGGGTGGGCGTGCAGGGGTAAGCCCTTAATGGTGGCGCCCTCCAAGCTATATTTACCTACCTCTCCACGTAGAAGGTTCGCAACCCGAAAAACTTCGGCACACATTTGGGAACAATTGTGGTGAAATCGGAAAAATCGAATTGTCATGCTGTCTGAAACTTGAGATCGGTCAAATAAACATTGCAATGCACCAAGCGTTTTACTAGCACATTTTTCGTAGGAAATATGTCACACCAATGCAAGAAACTGTTCGAAAGTTCAGCTGATATTGTCTCCGCTTATCGGAAACATTTAATGATCCTAAGAGAGTTGTCTTGGCAACAGAAGGGGTTATCGAGTATAAGAGCCTCTGAAGCCTTTTTTGCGTCAAAGCAGTGTGCAACTGGAATGAGAAAGCATAATCCATCACTTCAATGTAAACTAAAATTTTAAATGGAGTACGTATTGGTTTGTGATGTTGAATACTTGTAAATTCAACATTTTTAATTTTAAAGACAATGTTGTGCTTATATTATTTCTGTTTTACCACAAATGTGGTGAATATAAACAAAGAAAGAAATTGCTAGTATCATTTTCTACTGGCATAAACAGATTCCAGCCATGGGATTTATAAGTTATTCTATTATGATTACATTGAGAAATTACAATCCCATTGAAGGCATTGTAACACACAGTATTACAAACAGGTAAAACAATATCTATGTTTTACACGAAAACATACTACGTTTTGCAGATTCTTAAAATATCTGTGTGAAACAAAATACGTATTCAACGCTTTACGTTTTGGAACGGCTAAAACTTGGTCCCACGATCATTGATGTAGCCGCTCGGCCTATTCGTTTCTCGAGTGATGTGCGTAGTTTTTGAGACTAAATTATGAATATACGTACTTAATTGTACGGGCCTAAGTTAAATATCCGTGACCCAAATCTATAAAATTTTTTTGTTCGATAGTGACGAAGATAGCTGACCTACCATATGTTCTTTTTGACAAAGAGTCTGCAAATAGCTTTGCCCTATTGTATCCATTTTCTGATAAACGCGGTTGCTTTCAAATTTTTCAAATACGAGCATTGCAGGTCACTCGAAAGACTTTTTTTATATTACTGCATGCTGACGTGATAGATTCTTGAAAGTTCTGAGGGAGAATAATTAGACGAGAAGAATTTTTGCGAGGGAGGAACCTTATTGCTTTGAATTGTTTTCGACAAATTTTAATGTACCTACGTTTAATCTCTGCTCATGTTAAACACTCTGTTACATATATTGTAGTCTTACAAGGGGCCGCCGTGCCACGTCCACCTCAATGCTGGATCTACCAATGAGTATTATTTAGACACTAAATCTGTCATCTTTTCTATCGGGATACCCACTTCCGCCATTTTTTATCTTCTCTGGGGGAATTCTCTTTTTCACTTGACGAACGCTATAAATGCCGTTTGGAGATGAGTTGCGTCATCCAGGTTTATGCCATTAAACTATTATAACAGATCAAATATTTTCGGACCTTACATATTGAGCCCGGTAGCCGGTAATCAATTAAAGTAAAAATGATTTTTTTCTCACTTTTGCTTTTTCAGATCCGGCGAATTTGACGAGTCAGAGACCAAACTAGATTCCGATTCCGAAGATCCGAAGTCAGAGTTTGGGCCAATGGCTCGGTCCAGCTCCGGCTTCTCCGAAAGAGGTTAAGCAAATAAATGATGTTATTTTTTCATTAACATAACAATCTTTCACCTTTTAGACAATCGTTTCGCAAAAGTATTTATGTATGGATATATTATTTGCAAGCTTTGTTAAATATCGACGTTCTTCGTTATTCTAAATCGTATTCGTTAATTTTATTAAGTTGTCACCTACCGGGATTGGACTAAGTAGTTTTTGGATGGACAATAAAACACGATCACCAGTCGTCACCAGGCGCACTTAAAAATTGAATTATACTTTTCATGAGTCGCATTCATCTAGGTATCCTGTAGTGTTTTATAAACTTAAATCAGCGCCACCAAATTAATTCAGATTGCACTATTGCAAACTGCGACTGTAAGCTAGTGAGCCATCTAGCATATGCTGCGCGATTCTCTAAGGAATGTCGCAACGCAAATGAGTAACAAAGCACGAATAATACAAGCATACATTATACAGCAATCTCAATCAACGGAGCATTTATACAATGTGATGCCGTCTTCCACAACTGGGCATTAAGGGTTAAGGTTTTGTGCACCAATCCGCAGTCTTTATTTACCTCGCAATTGTTTCCACTGGAATGTCAATTCGGAATATTTAAGTTATCTATTATAAACTCGAAGGGTAGTTTCGCTATGTGCATGTTGTCTTCAACTTTTAAACCTTTTGGTCTATTTTCCTAAACACAAATCTCCAGAAATTCTGATTTTTACAGGTGACATACTTGTTAATGACAAGTAATATATATTGCGATTTTTCCTATTGCAAAATACCAAAGTACTTCTATATTTGGATCTTATCAATACATAGCTTTAATTTTTCGTACATCGTTTCATTGTTTACATAATCTAGTTGGATGACTGCAATCTGTATATAAAAAAGATCTTTTGAATAATCAAAATGAATGGAAATAGCATAAATGGAATAGCAGAACGATACTAAATATTAGTGTAGTATAGTTTGCGGTGATATAAAATGTAAAAGAAATATGTTCGTATGACAACAAGATTAGCCGTAATTATATATAAAATTATTTAATATTTAATTTTATTAAACATTGCCTACTACCATGTCGCTGAATAACTTTATTTAAGAATAATTTCTTTAGTTTGTTAGTTTCTTATAGTTCTTTGCTTTATTCATTTAATAATTATAAAAATCTCTATACGCTTTAAGTTTTTCTGCAGTGCTTACTATAAGAGATCATAGTCACAAATAATTAATTTTAGTTTTCACGGAAAAAAACTTAAATCATATCCAATTATATATCTCAATATGGAAGAAGAAATAAATATATATTTTAGAATTTATCATTACTTTTAAAAGTAAGCGAATTTCCTTGCTTTGCAAATAGACGTATATATAATATTATATAGATGTTCTTATACTGTAACTATTTTTACGAATGCAATATGTTGAATTTTTCATTCTTATAAGTCCAAAAGATTCAATTTTGAAAGTTATATTTTCAATTTTATTGCGTTTCTTTTAATCACTACATCTGTGTAATTTAAATATATTTGCTATACCAATGGCACGTCAGGGATATCCTGTTGTGGTGGTTATTTAAGGCATTAAATTCTTAACATTACACATTTGCCACCTGCTTTTTCTTTACAAAAATTTTACCTTATCAAGACTGTATTTATATATATTATTTGTAAACTTAGAAAAAAGTAACTGAAAGTATCAGATATTTTTAAATCATTTACAACAATGAATGTTACAAAAATACTAACGACGGTTCGTGATAAAGAGCAAAGGCGGCGTTGTATCGCCCTCAAAAGCACTCTGGGATCAAATATCTCCCTATAGACATCCCATGGTGAAAATCTCATGATAAAACTGTCACCATTTGTTGTTTGATATTTTTTGAAGAAATTCCATCTTTTGTTTGCTTAAAAGTTATAAGTTTGTCAATGTTGTATTCCGCGCTATCGTTCTTGCCATGACAAACATCCCACTTGTTACTGGTAGGAAATCGCAAATCTCGGATAACGGTTTTCGCATACTCCAAACCTTTCGCATTACTCCCAATCCTTTGCCGAAATTGAAACTCTCCCGACATTGAATTTTTTTTTCAAATGACGGTTAGGGATTAGGAATTTAATATAATGTATGAAAGTTCTTACCAACAGTGACCATATAGATTAGTGTTATAAACAGTATCTAATATTTTGAACTTCCAGCCCTAACTTATACGACAGTTAAGATGTGGATTACATAGTATCTTTAAATTAAGCTGCACGTTAATAATTTTATTAATTATAAGTCAGACAAAAATAAAATCATTTTTCAAGTAATAATTATAATAAGTATAACCAAAAAATTTCTACGAGCATTTTGGTCAATTCATTAGTTGGGACATGTTCTAAAATAATTTTAAAAGTTTAACGACCATATCTCTCAAGTACATCATACCGAGGTCTCAACAAATTAAGAAAATAACTATCACTGACTTTGATCTAGCTCTTGTCTAGTGAAGCATGATTTGAACATAATTCGAGCAAAATAAGGAATTTATGTTATTAACTAATGGTCTGAAGAAACAAATGCAAGAGAAAAACAGAATTTTTTACACAAATGAGAAGAATTGTAAAAAGACATATTGGTATACGCACCACAACCGTCAAACTGTGCTTGAATTTTAGAGCTCAAATTTTTTTGATCATACATATTTTGGTAAAAATTTACTAAACAGTTTTTGAATTATTGGCGAATTAGAACGTATGAATATTGTTTAAACATTACTAGCATATTGCTTCAGCCAATAATGAAAAAGTAGTAGAATTTGAAAATTTTTGCGCTCAAAGTTTTAGCTCAAATTTTGGAGCATTATGATTTTACAAAATCTTTTCATTACAAATTCTGATTTAATTTTAATCAAAACTTGGGCAAAAGGTTTCACGTATGAAGGCACCTTTAGTACAAAACTTGTGAATCATCTCATCCATGTGGCTTACAAAACTCATTAATTGTCTTTTTTCAAGCACAATTACAGTTTGTAAATAACAAATATATTTAGTGACCGAACCAGTAAAATTATCGACTAAATCGAGGTTGAGAGCTAAATTTTGAGTCAATCATGATGTTTTTAAAACGCTTTTGCAGTCTATTTTCAATTTTGTATTGTTCAACTCGACACGAAGGGGCTTTCAGGAAACGTTAAATAATGCCCGCTTTATCTATGAAGGTTTTTTGATTTTTAGTTACAGATGTCCTTGGTACCAAAAATTTTCGGAAATTTTTTTTGATAAATGTATGATTCTAACTACATTCTCGAGCATTAAGCATATTTATATCATTTTTTGAAAAATAATGGTACTCTTTACTCTGCACTTCGTTTGCGAACAAATATATTTGCTGAAGTAGGGTTTCACTGATTTGGCTTCGTGGCACGCACAAAAAGTAGCTCAAAGAATGCTGCACCTACTAGAGTTTATTATGACTACTACCGTAATGAACTGTCTGTTTGTATGAATGAATTCTGTAAAATGAACCTTTTCGTTAAATTTTGCAGTTTTTTGAAAAAATTTTCACCACAACAACGGTTGACTGAGCCCACATTAGTTGGGCGGCAGTGAGTGTAATTGTGACTTTGTTGCCTATTTGGATTTATTATTGCTTGTATTGTTGCTGCAGCAAATTTATATAAGTATATAATTATATAGTTATATAGGTATATATTTTTATATGTAATTTTATATATTATGTATGTACAGCAACAGCCTGGACCGTATACAGGATCTCCAGTTGGGGGATCCAACATGGAGAAATGTCAAGCGGGAGCGAAACATAGATGTTGTCGCTATGTGGCAATGCTACGGGAAATAGGCCCCGTCCGGTCCGACATGGCAACAGCGATGTATAATAATATCAGTATAATGTATAATTATACGTTAAATTATAGTTAATTAGATGTAACTATGTTCAGAATTACGAAAAAGTAGTAAAGTAAAATTTGGAACTTGTGGAAAATGGGAAAAGTTCTGAGCGGAAATTTTTACATACCACACTGGCCTGCCCATATCCCGTCGATAATATCTACCCCCCAAAGCAGACACATTGACCATGGACACATATATGATATTGATATATACAATTTTTTATATATCGTTGTTGCTCTGCTATAATTGAATCAAAAATGTGTTTTATTATATTAAATTTTTTGCTTATGTTTCTGTTATTTTTGGTCGAAATAGTATGTGTTTTGTTAATAAGTTAATAGTTGTTTTTGTGTTTTGTTTATGTTTAACAATATGTTTTTTCAATAATTTTCAATTTTCAAATTCTGAGTTATTTTCGATGGCAAAAAAGAGTTTGTTAACCTTTCCTTTTCTGTAGTTCGTCGGCGACTACAACAGTGGTGTATGCTACTACTAATGGATTGCCCGAGCGAGCTTCTGTTGTTTCTGTTCTGCGCGTACCCATGTTTTTTGTATGTTTGATGAACTGACATTAACATGTTGCTATTTGTGTGACTGACAGTGTCGAGAATTATAATGATAATGTTCTCAGTGATTTTTATATTTTCCACAGCATTTTCTAATGAACAAGCTGACAATTTGGTCTATAAATTCTCGGACGGACTATGGAATCTGAACGAAGTTTTTTTATGTTTAAAACGTTCCTGTAGATATGGGTATACGGGATATGTTTCGAAAGCTTGGGGGGGCGGCCGGGTCGGGGCTTGGAAGTTTTTGCTAGTAGTATCCCAATTATTGCACCATTTGCGCCAATTTTTGCTACACTTTACAAAGGTTTTGCGGCCGCCTACGGCGCGAGGGGTGGGGTGGTAAACATGGCTTGAAGGGGTCTCGGGTTCTTGGGGTTAGGAATGGGCACTCCGTAAATTCATGACAATCGCAAATTTCCACATAGACTGGTAGTTATTCCTGTGTATCTCTTACCACTTATGTCGTTGAAACAATCGATGACAAATATTTATGCTGCAAAGCTAGCATAGCACAGAGTGCTTCTGTTACTCTATGACTTATTCTCGTGGGAACATGATAATTTCGAGTACGTGCTAGGAATCTCAAACACCACTGAAATTTCGGAAACTTTCTGAACTATGTATACTGCTTAAGAAATATGCGAATAAGGCACTGCGTTGCAGTATCTGCGATGTGAAATAATGTATTAGCTCCAGCAGGGGTGCAGTACGCGAAGAGGAGGAGGGATCATCTTATTTTTGCGGCCTTCCCAATTTTCCAGTAGCACCTTCCCGCACTTTTTGAATCGCGTATTGCCCCCCTGAGTTCCAATGTCGCAATCAACCATTTATATTATCGTAATTCATTTTAATACCATCATTCTCTAAATCATGTATTAAAAATATCAATCTGTATAAATCGAATACAGATTACTATTAGTAGCATTGATTTCATGATATCAATGCAAGAAAGGTCAATTCACGAGTACAGTGATAAGTATAATTTCGAGCGAACGAACTTTTATAATCGCTGGTTTAACAATTTAAAATATTACTTTGAAAACCACGGAATCATACATGGGTTGGGTAGTCACATGAGATATAGTACCATTACAAAAATGCTACCCTAATCACAGGCACGTTTGAATTAATCATACAATCAATTATCATCGCAAACAAAGCAATTTAATGGATTAGATTGAAAACCGCAAAATCAGACATAGTTCTTGCAGTGTCAAGATTTACATACTGTTGCAACTACAAAATAGGTTTACCGGTCACGTAAATGTTTGAATGAGTTAAAATGGTAAATTGGCCTAACATTTCGTGTCTTTTTATTGGGAAGCTAAAGACACTACAGATTTATGTTGTAAATATATTCAGATTTTTTAAGAAATGAAAAGTAGCCAGTTAAATTGTAATCGTGATAATATTTAAAACGATACTTCAAAATTTAAATGCAATAGGATAAAGTTTTTAAATTTGTAAATAGAGTGTGATATTGGACTTGAAATGTTGAAAAATTGATCATCTTCTACAATAAATACCACCATGTCAACATATTAAACCCAAAAGTTTAAATTTTTGTTTTCTAAACCTGTACGAATTCTCGTACACAGCTCAAAAATATTACATTGAGGTAAAAAATAAAAAGTTCTGAAACCAAGAAACTAGCAGTCAATATCAAGTGTCAGTTCTAAACAATGGAGCGACCGTCTGAGGCAAAAAACTCATGCAAACGCTTCTGTTCGTGCAAACGACGTTCCAACTTAGAAAAAACAACCGGACCTAGTTCTCAGCCGTGAGGACGAAGTGAACATATCAATATAAGCTCTGCGATTAACAGAGTATCCAAATACTGGATCTTAATTATGCTAGAATTCTGTAAATGTTGCTATACAAGAAATACGGCTCCAATAACTAAAAATCTTTTACAGTATGCGTAGAAACTAGAGTTTACTTAATTTTATTAAACACAAGCAGATGTGCACGGTCTGGTGCGAAAGTTACATTTCATGAGCACAGATTACGCGGATCATATGGTAAGCCAATTCGATCCGCTTGCAGCGACGCAGCTGTGGCACCCCGTGTTACCATCTGTGACCCCCGTAGACAAAAAAGCGATACACTTGTTTAAGTGCACCATGAACCTTATTTGCCCCCTGCTAGAAGTTTTTTATCTACGCAGCCTCCTGGCAGTTGATGAAGTGTGCTCAAATGAAAACTCAACTTGAATGCAGCCCTATGATACAGAATCAGAACAGTAATGCTTCAGTATTTGGGCAAATAATTTGACATTTACAAACTTCTTGACATAAATGTATGCGAGCATTTCGGTAACCCTATGGGAATCATAATCATTCCATATAGATAAGCTGTGCATGGCCATGGTATATATGTGCTGTGTTTAATACGAGAGTCTTTGAAGTTTGACGCATCGGTAAAAGATTTTTAGTGATTGGAGCCGTATTTCTTGTATAGCAACATTTACGGAATTCTAGCATAATTAAGATCCAGTATTTGGATACTTGTTAATCGCAGAGCTTATATTGATATGTTCACTTCGTCCTCACGGCTGAGAACTAGGTCCGGTTGTTTTTTCTAAGTTGGAACGTTGTTTTGCAGCACAACAGAAGCGTTTGCATGAGTTTTTTGCCTCAGACGTCGCTGCAGTTGTTTTAGAACTGACACTTGATATTGACTGCTAGTTTCTTGGTTTCAGAACTTTTTATTTTTTACCCTTAATGTACATTTTTTGAGCTGCGTACGATGAGTACGTACAGGTTTAAAAACAAAAAATTTAAACTTTTGGGTTTAATATGTTGACATGGTGGTATTTATTGTAGAAGATGATCAATTTTTCAAATATTCAAATTCAATATTACACTCTATTTACAAATTTAAAAACTTTATCCTATTGCATTTAAATTTTGAGTATTGTTTTAAATATTACCCACGATTACAATTTAACTGGCTACTTTTCATTTCTTAAAAAATCTAATATATTTACAACATAAATCTGTAGTGTCTTTAGCTTCCCAATAAAAAGACACGAAATGTTAGGCCAATTTACCATTTTAACTCATTCAAACATTTACGTGACCGGTAAACCTATTTTGTATGTCTGCAAGCATTATGTAACTTTACACTGCAAGAACTATGTCTGATTTTGCGGTTTTCAATCTAATCCATTTAATTGCTTTGTTTGCGATGATAATTGATTGTATGATTAATTCAAACGTGCCTGTGATTAGGGTAGCATTTTTGTAATGGTTCTATATCTCATGTGACTACCCAACCCATGTATGATTCCGTGGTTTTCAAAGTAATATTTTAAATTGTTAAACCAGCGATTATAAAAGTTCGTTCGCTCGAAATTATACTTATCACTGTACTCGTGAATTGACCTTTCTTGCATTGATATCATGAAATCAATGCTACTAATAGTAATCTGTATTCGATTTATACAGATTGATATTTTTAATACATGATTTAGAGAATGATGGTATTAAAATGAATTACGATAATATAAATGGTTGATTGCGACATTGGAACTCAGGGGGGCAATACGCGATTCAAAAAGTGCGGGAAGGTGCTACTGGAAAATTGGGAAGGCCGCAAAAATAAGATGATCCCTCCTCCTCTTCGCGTACTGCACCCCTGCTGGAGCTAATACATTATTTCACATCGCAGATACTGCAACGCAGTGCCTTATTCGCATATTTCTTAAGCAGTATACATAGTTCAGAAAGTTTCCGAAATTTCAGTGGTGTTTGAGATTCCTAGCACGTACTCGAAATTATCATGTTCCCACGAGAATAAGTCATAGAGTAACAGAAGCACTCTGTGCTATGCTAGCTTTGCAGCATAAATATTTGTCATCGATTGTTTCAACGACATAAGTGGTAAGAGATACACAGGAATAACTACCAGTCTATGTGGAAATTTGCGATTGTCATGAATTTACGGAGTGCCCATTCCTAACCCCAAGAACCCGAGACCCCTTCAAGCCATGTTTACCACCCCACCCCTCGCGCCGTAGGCGGCCGCAAAACCTTTGTAAAGTGTAGCAAAAATTGGCGCAAATGGTGCAATAATTGGGATACTACTAGCAAAAACTTCCAAGCCCCGACCCGGCCGCCCCCCCAAGCTTTCGAAACATATCCCGTATACCCATATCTACAGGAACGTTTTAAACATAAAAAAACTTCGTTCAGATTCCATAGTCCGTCCGAGAATTTATAGACCAAATTGTCAGCTTGTTCATTAGAAAATGCTATGGAAAATATAAAAAATCACTGAGAACATTATCATTATAATTCTCGACACTGTCAGTCACACAAATAGCAACATGTTAATGTCAGTTCATCAAACATACAAAAAACATGGGTACGCGCAGAACAGAAACAACAGAAGCTCGCTCGGGCAATCCATTAGTAGTAGCATACACCACTGTTGTAGTCGCCGACGAACTACAGAAAAGGAAAGGTTAACAAACTCTTTTTTGCCATCGAAAATAACTCAGAATTTGAAAATTGAAAATTATTGAAAAAACATATTGTTAAACATAAACAAAACACAAAAACAACTATTAACTTATTAACAAAACACATACTATTTCGACCAAAAATAACAGAAACATAAGCAAAAAATTTAATATAATAAAACACATTTTTGATTCAATTATAGCAGAGCAACAACGATATATAAAAAATTGTATATATCAATATCATATATGTGTCCATGGTCCATGTGTCTGCTTGGGGGGTAGATATTATCGACGGGATATGGGCAGGCCAGTGTGGTATGTAAAAATTTCCGCTCAGAACTTTTCCCATTTTCCACAAGTTCCAAATTTTACTTTACTACTTTTTCGTAATTCTGAACATAGTTACATCTAATTAACTATAATTTAACGTATAATTATACATTATACTGATATTATTATACATCGCTGTTGCCATGTCGGACCGGACGGGGCCTATTTCCCGTAGCATTGCCACATAGCGACAACATCTATGTTTCGCTCCCGCTTGACATTTCTCCATGTTGGATCCCCCAACTGGAGATCCTGTATACGGTCCAGGCTGTTGCTGTACATACATAATATATAAAATTACATATAAAAATATATACCTATATAACTATATAATTATATACTTATATAAATTTGCTGCAGCAACAATACAAGCAATAATAAATCCAAATAGGCAACAAAGTCACAATTACACTCACTGCCGCCCAACTAATGTGCGCTCAGTCAACCGTTGTTGTGGTGAAAATTTTTCAAAAAAACTGCAAAATTTAACGAAAAGGTTCATTTTACAGAATTCATTCCATATAAAACAGACAGTTCATTACGGTAGTAGTCATAATAAACTCTAGTAGGTGCAGCATTCTTTGAGCTACTTTTTGTGCGTGCCACGAAGCCAAATCAGTGAAACCCTACTTCAGCAAATATATTTGTTCGCAAACGAAGTGCAGAGTAAAGAGTACCATTATTTTTCAAAAAATGATATAAATATGCTTAATGCTCGAGAATGTAGTTAGAATCATACATTTATCAAAAAAAATTTCCGAAAATTTTTGGTACCAAGGACATCTGTAACTAAAAATCAAAAAACCTTCATAGATAAAGCGGGCATTATTTAACGTTTCCTGAAAGCCCCTTCGTGTCGAGTTGAACAATACAAAATTGAAAATAGACTGCAAAAGCGTTTTAAAAACATCATGATTGACTCAAAATTTAGCTCTCAACCTCGATTTAGTCGATAATTTTACTGGTTCGGTCACTAAATATATTTGTTATTTACAAACTGTAATTGTGCTTGAAAAAAGACAATTAATGAGTTTTGTAAGCCACATGGATGAGATGATTCACAAGTTTTGTACTAAAGGTGCCTTCATACGTGAAACCTTTTGCCCAAGTTTTGATTAAAATTAATAGAATTTGTAATGAAAAAATTTTGTAAATCATAATGCTCCAAAATTTGAGCTAAAACTTTGAGCGCAAAAATTTTCAAATTCTACTACTTTTTCATTATTGGCTGAAGCAATATGCTAGTAATGTTTAAACAATATTCATACGTTCTAATTCGCCAATAATTCAAAAACTGTTTATAAATTTTTACCAAAATATGTATGATCAAAATTTGAGCTCAAAATTTGAGCACAGTTTGACGTGTGTGCATACCAATATGTCTTTTTACAATTCTTCTCATTTGTGTAAAAAATTCTGTTTTTCTTTACATTTGTTTCTTCAGACCATTAGTTAATAACATAAATTCCTTATTTTGCTCGAATTATGCTCAAATCATGCTTCACTAGACAAGAGCTAGATCAAAGTCAGTGATAGTTATTTTCTTAATTTGTTGAGACCTCGGTATGATGTACTTGAGAGATATGGTCGTTAAACTTTTAATTATTTTAGAACATGTTCGAACTAATGATTGACGTAAATGCTCGAAGAAATTTTTTGGTTATACTTATTATAATTATTACTTGAAAAATGATTTTATTTTTGTCTGACTTATAATTAATAAAATTATTAACGTGCAGCTTAATTTAAAGATACTATGTAATCCACATCTTGACTGTCGTATAAGTTAGGGCTGGAAGTTCGAATATTTAGATACTGTTTATAACAGTAGTCGATATGGTCACTGTTGGTAAGAACTTTCATACATTATATTAAATTCCTAATCCCTAACCGTCATTTGAAAAAAAAATTCAATGTCGGCAGAGTTTCAATTTCGGCAAAGGATTGGGAGTAATGCGAAAGGTTTGGAGTATGCGAAAACCGTTATCCGAAATTTGCGTTTTCCTACCAGTAACAAATGGGATGTTTGTCATGGCAAGAACGATAGCGCGGAATACAACATTGACAAACTTATAACTTTTACAGCAAACAAAGATGGAATATCTTCAAAAAATATCAAACAACAAATGGTGACAGTTTTATCATGAGATTTTCACCATGGGATGTCTATAGGGAGATATTTGATCCCAGAGTGCTTTTGAGGGCGATACAACGCCGCCTATGCTCTTTATCACGAACCGTCGTTAGTATTTTTGTAACATTCATTGTTGTAAATGATTTAAAAATATCTGATACTTTCAGTTACTTTTTTCTAAGTTTACAAATAATATATATAAATACAGTCTTGATAAGGTAAAATTTTTGTAAAGAAAAAGCAGGTGGCAAATGTGTAATGCTAAGAATTTAATGCCTCAAATAACCACCACAACAGGATATCCCTGACGTGCCATTGTATATATTTAAATTACACAGACGTAGTGATTAAAGAAACGCAATAAAATTAAAATATAGCCTCCAAAATCTAATCTTTTGGACTTATAAGAATGAAAAATTCAACATATTGCATTCGTAAATAGTTATATATAACAACATTATATAATATTATATATACGTCTATTTGCAAAGCAAGGAAATTCGCTTACTTTTAGAACTATAACTCAAAATATATATATTTATTTCTTCGATATTGAGATATATAATTGGATGATGATTTAAGTTCTTTTCTGTGTAACTAAAATTAATTATTTGTGACTATGATCTCTTATAGTAAGCACTGCTGAAAAAGTTTAAGCGTAGCAGAGGTTTTAGACTACTAACTAATAAAGCAAAGAACTATAAGAAACTAACAAACTAAAGAAATTATTCTTAAATAAAGTTATTGAGCGACATGGTAGTAGGCAATGTTTAATAAATTAAATATTAAATAATTTTATATATAATTACGGCTAATCTTGTTGTCATACGAACATATTTCTTTACATTTTATATCACCGCAAACTATACTACACTAATATTTAGTATCGTTCTGCTATTCCATTTATGCTATTTCCATTCATTTTGATTATTCAAAGATCTTTTTATATACAGATTGCAGTCATCCAACTAGATTATGTAAACAATGAAACGATGTACGAAAAATTAAAGCTATGTATTGATAATATCTAAATATACAAGTACTTCGGTATTTTGCAATATAAATTAATATATATTACTTGTCATTAACAAGTATGTCACCGTAAAAATCAGAATTTCTGGAGATTTGTGTTTAGGAAAATAGACCAAAAGGTTTAAAAGTTGAAGACAACATGCACATAGCGAAACTACTGTTTGAGTTTATAATAGATAACTTAAATATTCCGAATTGACATTCCAGTGGAAACAATCGAGGTAAATAAAGACTGCGGATTGGTGCACAAAACCTTAACCCTTAAAGCCCAGTTGTGGAAGACGGCATCACATTGTATAAATGCTCCGTTGATTGAGATTGTCGTATAATGTATGCTTGTATTATTCGTGCTTTGTTACTCATTCGCGTTGCGACATTCCTTAGAGAATCGCGCAGCATATGCTAGATGGCTCACTAGCTTACAGTCGCAGTTTGCAATAGTGCAATCTGAATTAGATCCGTGGCGCTGATTTAAGTTTATAAAACACTACAGGATACCTAGATGAACGCGACCATGAAAAGTATAATTCAATTTTTAAGTGCGCCTGGTGACGACTGGTGATCGTGTTTTATTGTCCATCCAAAAACTACTTAGTCCAATCTCATAGGCAGACTTAAAAGAAATTAAAACACGATTTAGAATAACGAAGAACGTCGATATTTAACAAAGCTTGCAAATAATATATCCATACATAAATACTTTTGCGAAACGATTGTCTAAAGGTGAAAGATTGTTATGTTAACGAAAAAATAACATTATTTATTCGCTTACCTTTGTAAGAAGCCGGAGCTGACCGAGCCATTGGCCCAACTCTGACTTCGGATCTTCGGAATCGGAATCCAGTTCGGTCTCTGACTCGTCAAATTCGCCGGATCTGAAAGCAAAAGTGAGAAAAAAATCATTTTTACTTTATTTTATTACTGGCTACCGGGCTCAATATGTAAGGTCCGAAATATTTGATCTGTTATAATAGTTTAATGGCATAAACTGGATGACGCAACTATTTTCAAACGGCATTTATAGCGTTCGTCAAGTGAAAAAGAGAATTCCCCCAGAGTAGATAAAAACTGCACAAGTGGTATTGATAAAATATGATATATTTAGTGTCTTAATAATACTCATTGGGAGATCCAGCATTGAGGTGGACGTGGCACGGCGGCCCCTTGTAAGACTACAGATATATGTAACACACAAGCGTTTAAATATGTAGCAGAATATTAAACGTAGGTACATTAAAATTTGTCGAAAACAATTCAAAGCAATAAGGTTCCTCCCTCGCAATAAATTTCACCACCACCCCCCCCTCAGAACTTTCAAGAATCTATCACGTCAGCATGCAGTAATATAAAAAAAGTTTTCGAGTGACCTGCAATGCTCGTATTTTGAAAATTTGAAAGCAACCCGCGTTATCAGAAAATGGATACAATAGGGCAAAGCTATTTGCAGACTCTTTGTCAAAAAGAACATATGGTAGGTCAGCTATCTTCGTCACTATCGAACAAAAAAATTTTATAGATTTGGGTCACGGATATTTAACTTAGGCCCGTACAATTAAGTACGTATATTCATAATTTAGTCTCAAAAACTACGCACATCACTCGAGAAACGAATAGGCCGAGCGGCTACATCAATGATCGTGGGACCAAGTTTTAGCCGTTCCAAAACGTAAAGCGTTGAATACGTATTTTGTTTCACACAGATATTTTAAGAATCTGCAAAACGTAGTATGTTTTCGTGTAAAACATAGATATTGTTTTACCTGTTTGTAATACTGTGTGTTACAATGCCTTCAATGGGATTGCAATTTCTCAATGTAATCATAATAGAATAACTTATAAATCCCATGGCTGGAATCTGTTTATGCCAGTAGAAAATGATATTCAGCAATTTCTTTCTTTGTTTATATTCACCACATTTGTGGTAAAACAGAAATAATATAAGCACAACATTGTCTTTAAAATTAAAAATGTTGAATTTACAAGTATTCAACATCACAAACCAATACGTACTCCATTTAAAATTTTAGTTTACATTGAAGTGATGGATTACGCTTTCTCATTCCAGTTGCACACTGCTTTGACGCAAAAAAGGCTTCAGAGGCTCTTATACTCGATAACCCCTTCTGTTGCCAAGACAACTCTCTTAGGATCATTAAATGTTTCCGATAAGCGGAGACAATATCTAGCTGAACTTTCGAACAGTTTCTTGCATTGGTGTGACATATTTCCTACGAAAAATGTGCTAGTAAAACGCTTGGTGCATTGCAATGTTTATTTGACCGATCTCAAGTTTCAGACAGCATGACAATTCGATTTTTCCGATTTCACCACAATTGTTCCCAATGTGTGCCGAAGTTTTTCGGGTTGCGGAACCTTCTCGTGGAGAGGGTAGGTAAATATAGCTTGGAGGGCGCCACCATTAAGGGGTTACCCCTGCACGCCCACCCCCCCCCCGCTATCGATCCGATTATATACATTTGTCATACAATAAGTTTTTTACATACATATTAACATTTTTGTATTGTTGATATACATTTGTATGTATATAGTTTTGTAGTTGTTTTTCACGGAATATATAACGTAGAGGATAAAGTATGATAAATTGTATCATAATTGGCCAAACCAAATTGTATGGGGGCTACGATGTTGCCCTGCATCAGCTACAGTATATGAGCGTATTAGCACAAGTGGCTTTTTCAATAAAAGTATATTAGCGTTTTACTGCTAAAAAACTTGTTCAAAACACACATTAAATACAGATATATATATATAGGTATAGATGTTTTTCGTAGTTATTTTTTCGCGGAATGTATAGCATAAAAATCATAATGTATGATAAATTGTGTCGTAAAATCTAACCTTGATCAATGAAATTATCCACCAAAACGAAATTAAATTACCTATATAAATATATTTGCTAGAAGTAGTGCTTTAATCAATATAATTACCATTTGATAATGTAAATATTGTAGTATCAATATTTCTGAAATGAATTTCAATAAGCTTCCCGCAACGTTAATAAGTAAAAGGCTGATAAACATTAAATCTAAACAGCTTTGAAAAAATATTATCGATGACTTTAACAAGCAGTTACGTTTATGAATATTAAGATTAAATCCAACGGCCAGGTTAATGCTTAGTACTAAACTCATGACGAATGTCACTTTTTTCAACGAATAATCGGTCAATGCACTAAAACTTTGTTGTGCTTAAAAATCAATTTTGTCAAAATAGCTGAAAATATAGTATATTCGTATTGTGTTGAGTGACAAAATTGCACCACAATATTTTTTCGGATTTATTATTTTTTGCTAATATAAAATTAATAACGAGTTGAATTTGCTGTGTTACTTAAAGATCAAGCCGTTGGCATAAAACGAGATCATGTTAAGTGTTTGTCGCTATCGACAATCTACAAATATCACAATATATTATAATAATTATTCTTTGAATTTTTTATACTTTTGTTTAGCAAACAGCGTCATGATTTAAGCAAAATCTATTTGATCTCATTTAATAATGAGACAAATTGGGCCAAATGCAAAATTGGAAAGGGTTAATGAAACCAGAAATCTACCCGGTGCTGCTAAACGGGGTTAGAAAATGGCCCATTTTTGAACTGTTACAAAAATTTTCTCGCAGTCCTAAACTTTGAAATATAGTACCTGTATATGTGCTGCACTTTACTAAGCTACAATACGTTGTAAATCTATAAATCGATGTTTGGGTCTTGTGTGGTGGTGGTAGCGCCCTAGTCTTGTAAGCTAGCGGCGGCCTGGGTATGAATTCCGGCTGGCATTTATATTTTGGTAAATCGCATAATTTTGCAAATAAAAAATGCAAGCGGTACCATAACTAAACTAAAAGATGCCTGTGAAATATTAGCTCTTCGTCTTTTAAATGTTGGTTAGGATATAAAGACTAAGTCTAAGTTCTAAGACTTTGCCTAGCCAAAAGACATTTAAATTTAAATCCATCAATAATCGTTCTCAAGTATAATACTCTGATACAAGAAATTAGTATTACCAAGCTTGGAGATTATTTTATTGTACTAAATAGTACGACGATATACACTTCTAGTCCTCAATATACCAAGATAGTTGGTGTCCAGCGGATGCCGCTCACTTCATCTATCATCTCTTCGATTTCTATACCTAGCAGAAGTTTTGTTGTCTATGGAATTGGAGAAGTCATTTTTGTCATGAAGGATTGGTGAGCGCCTAGACGTACGTGAGTGGCGTAAGTAAGAAATTATCATCGCTTCTATTTATCCTTCCGCTGTAGACGAAGTCATAGAATCTCTGCAGCGGCTTCTCCTTTCGCTACAGGAGTGGTTCTTCGACAACAGACTGAAGCTCAATGAGTCTAAATTCGGATTGATATACTTCGCCAGACGCCCTGGCTTTTCACCATCGCTGCAAATTTGTGACGTCGCTATCGACCCGTCAGAAACCATCACAATACCGGGAGTCACTCTCGACTGTCGGTTTAACCTCAGAGAACACATCACTGCTGTATCAGGTTCCTGCATATGGCAATTACGGGATATTAGCCGAATACGGCGGTGCCTTGACAACAACACAGCGCAGCTTATTGCGAGGGCCTTCATAATGTCCATGTCCAGCAATGACTATCGCAATTATACACTATATGTATCTATGCCAAGCTTTCAGTTATTGTTTTTTCGCAGTCTACTCCGCAATGCGGCTACAGTAGTCTCCTGCACAAGTCAATGGGGCATATCCGTGCGATACTGCGAAGTTACACTGGCTACCGTTCGAACAACGTGTCCGCTGCAAAATACTCTTGCTCGTTCGAAATGCACTTCGTTACGAAACACCAACATATAAATTGCCGAGATGATTAATACTTCGTCCTCGCTTCGTTAGACGAATGAACAAATTCTTTGGATTGCCATCGCTAGGAACAACAGCTGGGAATAGTATCTCGCAAACTCTACGTGACAGTACTCTCGACGTGACTGCGTTTAAAGCAAAGCTAAAGACTCACTTGTTTCGCAGTTCGCCAGAGTGATATTACAAACTTGCTGCATTTGACTATTGTATATTCTGACGATCCCTTGTGTTTTAGCAACGCTTTTGCGAAAAAGCCGCCTATTAAATGACATTATTACCATTATTATTATTATTATATGTTTAGCACACTTTTTGATTACATTGAAATTGCATAAAACTTTTTAGTCATGAAGGATGGCCGTACGTGCGTGATGTAAGTAAGAAATTATCTCTTCAATTTATATATCTAGCAGACGTTTTGTTGCCAATGGAATTGGAGAAAACATTTTTGTCATGAAGGATGGCGGATGAAGGAAACGTATGTGCGTGTTGTACGTAAGAAATCTACCAACATAAATCTGACCAGATTCATATTCTCCAGTAAACTATTGTGTGCTCTTGGTATATATTAATGCAGTATAGTACAGATTCATTAAACGTAACACGTAGACAAATCTGAAACCAGAAGTAGGCGAAAAGGCGATAAAGGATTATAACGCTTTGTGTATAAAGGAATATACTCTGGCCTTCCACAAACACGAATGTATCATTTGTGTTTCATAAACGATATCTTTTGTTTGCCATAAAGAATGTAACTCGTGTGTAGCATAGAAGAATATATTCCTTGTTGTGCTATAAAAGAATTATTAATCCGTTGTCTTCTATAGTTAAATATATCGCTCGTGTGCTTATCTTGTGCACAGTAAAGTAATGTGTTCCTTGTGTACCATAAACGAACAAATAAATCTCTTGTGTGTTTTAAAGGAGAATTTTTCTAGTGTGTCATAGAGAAATATATATATATACAATAAAAGAATTATTCCATGTGTGCCGCAAACCAATGTAATCCTAGTGTTTCATAAAGGAACTAGTTAATCCACTGTATGCTATAGTGCAGAATATTCCTTTCGTGGAATAAAGAAACATAACTCTCGTGTGCCATACGAGTAATTCTCGGCTGTGCGCCAAAAACTAATAGTTTCTTTGTGTTCCATAAATGTACTTTAACGCTCGGAACAGATATAAGCGAAATTCTACTGTCTGTTTTATAATTACCTAACCAGATCATGTCAAGTTTATTAAATGGTGTTCGCCAACGCGTTGCGACTGGTTCTCTACGACGCCTGATGTGGAATTATTACTTAGGCACATGAAGGGGAACATTGCAATAAGTTTAGTTTGTTAAGCATCGTAAATTACGATAAATAACTATTGAATGTTGATAACTTAGTGAGCACCATAAACAAATGCATCGATCGTGGCAGAATCCAAGGCCGCATAAAATGACGTGCAACTTTCTATCTGGCAAAACCTTTAGCGGTGGAAATTGCAAATCTGCAATTCGTGTCTTATAAGGTCCTAACTGGATTTTTGGCTGTCATAAGGACTAGATAAACCCTTGATAAAACTTTTTAGCACTATTGAGGAAAATAGATAATAAATACGATTTTTGATTTGTACGACACACCAGCAAAAAATTGTGAAATTTGTAAAATATACACAATTTCCTTAGTTCTTTTTTATTAGAATTTATCTATGTTTTAGCTTGTATAAATTATCAGGACTCTTGTAAAAAACAATGTTCGTATATTTTTCAAAAATAATTTTTGGTATTTAGTACTAACGGTCAGCCATTTAAGACAGTGGTAAAGCATCAACTTGGGAAGAAATATGCTACATATACCACAGTTTTGTTAGAACAGATAGTTTTCTTTTCCCAGTAAAGCTGATTCTTCTAAATTTTGGAGGGATGCGCGAACGTTAAGGGAAATTAGGAGTTAGTCTTCTTTGTAGTTCTAAAAATTAATTTGAGTATGTGTCATTGTAACAGAGATAATGTGAAACACTACGGCGACAAACATATAAACGGTACAGTGAGGATGAAGCAGCCGAAGCAAAGAATTTTCATTTGCCGTGACAGTGGTGTAATTGGGCAATGTCAGTTATTGGGTTTTTAGAGTGAGAGGCAATGGCTGGGCCGAATGGTTCGTCATATACGTCGTTAGAAACTTGGAATCTCTTTTTTGCGTTTTTTCCAGCATCTTCCCCCAAAATAGCAGTACAAAGGGATTCGTGTCGTGTCTCAATGTGGTTCAAAAATCATATGGCTTAATGTAACTCTGCAACCGATGTTTGAGTCAAAACGAGCACATTTTGCGCAGTAAATAATACTTTATAATACATATAATGCTTTGCTACGAGATTCTCTTAGGAGGTGGATTTGTTCCAAAACCAGTTCTAAAATGGGCGAATGGGAGCCAAATACACGAAAATGGTAACATCTCTAGAAACTCTCGAAGTGCATGGGTGTTTTTGGTTTTATTCTGCAGAGAAATTCATCAGCTATGTAGCTGAAAATGGTGTGCCCCTATTGTCATTATTTACGCAGCAGCGCTGGATCAAAAATTGTTTTCAATGGCCCCATGGGAACCTAAATACACGAAAATGGTACTATCTATCTTCGCAACTGCAAGCTGGCTCTCTTTTTCTAAAGCATTTAATCATTTATGTAGTTGCAAACTGCGAATGCTGTTGTGATTATTTACGTTAAAGAGTTGAGTCAAAAATCGTATATCAATCTGTTGGCCCAAAATATACGAATATGGTTATACTATGCAGTCACTCGAGCTACATAAGTGTTTTCGCCTCATTTTGCAGAGCAATTCGCCCTTGATGTTGGTGCAAATGATGAGTGCTACTGTCATCATTTGCGCTGCAAGTTGGATCGAAACGGTTTTTCTATCGGCCCATGGGAATCAAAATACACGAAAATAGTAATATCTTCGTAACCACTAGTGCTATACAGGTGTGTTTGGTTTCAATTTGTAGAGAAATTCATAATTCATTTTGTGATTTGATGCTAAATTTAGCTATGTTACTTAATTACATATTCAACACTCAGAATTCACCATCTTGGCGATAAGAAAAGATACAGTATTAAAACATTAATAAACAAATGTTGAAACTACTAAAACTGAGATTTTGACCCTAGGATACCTATACCAATGGGTTGTGATACCAAGTTACCTATTTTTGGGGGTTTTGCATCCCCCTGTTATGCGCGTACGATTTTTACCTTGTATAAACTGTTTATATTATCTGATATCTTAGAAAAACAAAATATATCAATAATAATCTCGTCCGTAATTTGTATTGCCATTTATGATCAAGTATTTAAGACCTAAAACTGTAAACCACTGCGAAAATCGTTTTTATGCAAGTCTACTTTACTAATAATAAGTATTTAATATTTTCGTATTCATTCTCGTAAATAAAGTTCGCTGTAAAATTTTCGAGAAAAAAATGAAAATATAAATTAAAATTTCATATGAACATTGACATTTTAATATAACGTTGTCCCCCACCACACAATATCGCGAATAAATATGTGCTGTTTGTCAGTCGAAATTTAATTTATCACATTTTATTCGATGTTACTGTGGTCGTAGCTGTGTTTTTGTTTTGCAGACAAGTGTATTTCTACTGTTCGAGGTTGGTTTCTGAAATATCTCTAGTATAACACGCAATCTATAGAGTCAAATCCATAGTTAACGACCTGTCATGACTGTAGTAGTGTAGCCACGGCGATATATTGGTGAAGGTAACACCCTCTCCTTAGTTTCAGATGGAGCCCCCAGTTTACATCAGCAAGATTTTTCTACCTGGCATGCCGCAAAGTTATTTGTTGAGTTGACCACCGTAATCCGGAGGTGTCCCCTAACTAAAATTTTGTGGTGACGCCCTTGCCTTACTGAACGTTTTCTTCAACCCATAATATTTAGAGGGTGCATATATAGTGATGGTAAATGTGTTATTATGGAAATATTTTTACAAAGTGCGTTTAGTACCCGCGACATTGTCCACAATTCCGCAATTTTATTGCGACAGATTTAACGTGGATACAGCAAAAGCTCTTTGTCGGGAATCAGAAGAGTTACCACGAGTTGAAAATGTGTGGGGGAGGGGCGGTCGGCAAGAATCATAGCATAAACATGCGTAATAGAAACATGATAGCTGATTGACAAAACAAGGTTAGACCATTTAGACGGACCACCGTAGGCTAAACAGTGGGGGCGTTCCGTACCCCTGAGCCATCCATCCAGTGATTACAACCCTGTAGTGAATAGATTGGCTTGTCACAAGCCAGTTTACTGTAAGAGCATTCTGCTATATTTTTCCAAAGAGAATAGTTACAGCTAACTTTATACCGCATTGGTACATATGGTCCGAGTTACGGCTTGGGCAAATGGAAGCACATGACAAATAGCAGCTGCCCCAGGTATCAATGTAATAACTCTGTCGAATTTTAGAAATGTTGTTTATTTGATCAGCTGTGCAAGTAGCTCCAAATTATATATAATTAAAATAAATACAAATAAGCACAGAGGCGTGGAAATGTGTGTTCGTAAGAAACTTTTGTTAAAGTGTATTAATACAACGTTCACGTTATAATGTCCCCAATGTTTGGAGCCTATGTACACCACACAGTGTCAGGAACGCTGTCGACAACAGGGTGTCTTAGACACCCCATGTTTTTTTGTAAATTCTTTCAAAGGGAGCTAGCTAGGGTATTGCTGCTTCTTGACAGTGTCAAGCACACCGTATCTTGTTGCAGTTTTATTGACAGAGTGCGGCATTATTTTATCAACCTTCATATCGCCTAGATAGAAATATTGAGATTTACAGAAACTACACAGCACAGTTGATTGATAAGCCGCATTCACTACAGAGGCTGCGCGTTACTGTTAATTCGCGCCAAATTGGTAGCTAATGGTGTACGACACCGTAAAGAAAATGTACTAGCTAGGGTGTGTCGTACACCCTCAGAAAATGATTTACAGTATGTGCGTCACCCTGACTGTCGATACGGTACAGTCGCGACTACACGGGGACAAAAGTTCCAAACAGCGGAGACATCATAACGTTAACGCCGCATAAGAGACACTGTTCACAAGACAGCTAATAATAGTATGAAAACAGTAAAGAACAGTTACAAAGTTTTTCCAAGATATACTATATTATTTAGCAAATTGCATTAGAGACACATAAATAGCTTAGGATCTATCTGACAGCATGCGTTTGTAAAAATGAGTACACTTATAGCTTGACTTAGCTGTATTTAACTAAAGAAGGGTGGGCAGCGTGGTCACATAAATCAAAAATTATAGACAAATTGGTTCTCACGCGTCTTGTCGCGTGCGCAAAATCACATAATGACACCTTACGCCTTACATCATCATAATATTAATCGAAGATAAAGGCCAATTAAGCGACGCTCTAACTTGGGTGTACTAAAGAAAAGGATGCACGTGCACACTATATAGCTGACAATTGTATTTTATATTAAAATAAGCTTTAGATGCTACTTACTAATACAAAGCCATGTGCTTTAGTGCGCTAAATTGTCTCTGCCACTGCGACCATAGTAATGCCATTGGTATTCAGTAACACGAAGAACATTCTAATTTCTTTTTTTAATTCTGGCTAGGTTTCAGGGTATGCAATGTATCATGTTTTATGCCTAGTTTCTTCGCCGTAAATAATGACTACACAAAAACATACATTGCATATTTGTACACCACAACAGTCAATACTATAATCCATATTAAAGATCAAATGGAATGTCTGCTAAACCGACAATGCATTAAATATAACGTCTATGGGCATAACGTATCGTATTTGCATAATATTACTAGAGGGAATATTAAAAATGAAAGCAGAAATAAATCGGAACTAAAGGAAATAGTCTTTCGGTAAGGTCAAAAAATCTAATCCTAACTGAACATGCAGCTACACCATACCAAAAACGATGCTTTCCACTACCTGAAATACTATAGCTTGATAGTATTACACAAACATGTATGTATAAATTTTACTATCGACGATCAGACCAGAAGACCCGTGTAAGGGTGAGTGAATCATAAATGTTACTCAAAACAAGTGACAGAAGAGTACGAGTATGATTTCTGATGTATTGCCACTCATAAGCAAAATCGATAAAGGCCACTTCATAGTGTTTTAAAGCAAAGAAGTAGCGAAATTTAATCTAGGATCTCACTTATCAATTCAGTACAATACAAAAGCTTTTAAGGCGAGTATCACTGCCCATAGAGTTTTCAAGCAATCTACAAGTATTATTTTACCTGCTTACAAAAAACAAAAACCGCATTACTTGCAAAGCTTGTTAATGAACCTGCCACAAGGTATTATATGTAAAGTCTTGCCGCTTCGTTGTTACAAATCTACTGAAATCATATTGACCACCCGCTGTATGGTTTCTCCAAGGTGCGGCGGTGGAAGGGGCCATGGCATTTTTCGGCCTGACAAAAAACGAGTGTCTCCGGTTTGAGCCCCCTAGCAAAACTTTCGTTCCCCTAGAAAAATTCCACTGGGAAACTTTTTGGCCTCCTACCAATAAAAGACTCCCAGGTTTACACAAATAATTGACAAAATTAAAAAAAAATTGTTTCGCAAAGTTAAAAATTTAGTTACAGCATAAAATTGTTTGAAAAGTTTATTTTAACCTCACTAAAGACGTTTCTAAGCAACTTATTAACAATTTTCGCAGTTTTCACTGACCAACATAAAATTTTTAAAGTTTTTAGTTTTCCACAATAAAGCCCCAGTGCACGCCTCCTGACAAAATCGCCCCCCTTAGTTTCGAACCAGAGGCTGCTTGGCTGATGCCCCATGGCAGAATTTTCAGCGAATGGTGAAGCCGCGTTGCAATCGATTGCTGGTAATGATTTGAGGTGGCTAGCTAATGAAAACTGTACTTCTAAATTCAGCAGTGCCAACGAATTATCTTGTGGGTAAGTGCCGGTTAATATTGGAAACACCGCAGTGACAGTTCTTTATCAGTTCCTCCAATTTAACCAACTAACACGTCGACGGGATAACAGCATTTGCTTATACAATTGAACTATAACGGGAAGAAAGACTACGTGGAAACTGCATAAAGTCACGTTTTATCTGGTATGAAATGCAGAGCTATATATGTAAATGTTATTTTATCACGTCTATAGGTACGTTCACACGTTACATCTGTTAGTTCAAAATTTGAAAATTTGCAGTGGAAAGTATCGCAAATCGCGATGCTTCAAAGTTTTCTGGAATGTTTTGTAAAATTTTGAGCTAAAAATTATCAAGATTTACTATTTGTCTATGATCGGCTAAAGAAATATGTTACAAAAAGTATGCACAATGTTCACAGTTTAAATTTACCAATAGTGCAAAAACTCGTCCAAATTTTGAACGTGTGAACACACCTTCAAGGTTAACCAAGACACTTGGCATTAATACTTTATTTCTATCGAAGTATGTGTCTAAAAAGTAGGCAAGCCAGAAGATCATACATATTTTACTTCCAAAGCTGAAACAGTATTATAAAAGAAAAAATCAACAAGTAGCTCACGACACTTTTTAACATTTTATTCTACGTTTTAGGTACATCTGTGACAACGCATCGTAGTGCAACATAGGTTAAAATTAGGTTTCAGTATTCGACCACAAGCAAGATTTCACGATAAAAATCTTACCGTTCATTATAATTTTTAAAACAACATATCCTGCCAAAAAATCTAAATTCGTTTATTTATTTGGTAAAGCAATCAGTCAAACAAAAATGTAAATGTTTCATGTTTTTTTCGCTTTCTATAAAGTTGTTTTAGCTGATGTATCACTAAGCTGCACCAGCATACAAATTCGATGGAAATGTGCCTGTGTACTGGATTACAGTAGATGGCAGCTAGTTGTTATGCAACCATTCTTGCTGCTAAGGAACATAATTCGACGGAAAACTTTTGGCCGGTGGTGTGGTGTGTTTCTGTCGTTACAGAAGTTACTGAAAAGGCTTTAAAACATACAAAACTGAAATTTTGCTATATTGTGTCTGTGTCACAAACGACCTAGGCAACAAATACTTCACGATGCGCCAACACTCCCAACAAGTAAGCACGTGGCTTTGTCCACCCGTCCAGGTGACTACAGCTAGCATAAGTTCAACATTACACTCGTATCGACATTATGTGAAGCATACATCTCTACACAGTCACACGTGATCCTAATAAATTTCTTGCGTTGCCCCCAGGAGGCCGCACTACTACCTGCGACAGCGAGTAGCCACTGTACTCGTCTCTATGTGTCTGAGGGTAGCCGAAGTTATTACTACATAAATAAATTATGTGCTGCATCTCTACTTCTTTACGTGTATAGTCATAATATGAGTTATGTTTCACTCTGTTTTGCGTAGCTTTTTAATAATAACTAAAAAGTGGTTAGTTACTCAACTTTATAACACAGACCTAATAATGATTTATGTTAGGTAAATAATATTTTTACATATATATTACACAATTCAGCTAACAAGCATGAAACACAAACGTAGATCACAAAAACTATTACACCAACCATAGTATAACTAACCTACATCAGTATCATTATTATTAGTGATATTATATTGCAAAACCAAGAAGCATATGGAATAAAGAAAAAAATTTAACCTTGATTCAGACGCATGCCATTTGTCAATTTAAATGATGCGGAAACTAAAAATATTAATAATGATGAACCTTTTAGTGGCAGGACATTGTGGTCATTCTTTACAACTATTGCGAATAGAAGATATCAGTTTCAGGCGAAATATTGTGTGATTATAATAATCAGGTGTGATCAGTGCATACATGCGCCAGGTCCAAGTACGAGGTCCTAAGGGAACGGCCGGGTCCTGCGGGAGGAGGTCGGCCTTGGGCAGCACGTGTTAGGGAAGGAGGGGGTCAGGCGACACGGTGGGATAATCCCCTTTACCCCAATGAGCATTTAGGGAACAGTGATATAAGCAAATGCTGTGGGTAAACGTAGACGGAATACGAATAATTGACCCACAGTACAAAATTTTTCTCTTTTGACCCCATATCCGGCTCGAGCTGTCATAAAAATATAACTATACTCGACTGCGAGTGATATAATTTGCTTCCACAGAAGAATGGATATCATACAATCTCAATCGAATACAATTTTAAACGCTATTTAGCGCTTCTAAAACAATAAATACACTGAATAAGATGGCTATTGCATTGGAAGTTATAGAACATAAAAAACGTTTGTTTGTTGTCGCTGATATTAAATTGCTATTTTTTCTTGTTTAGTGATCGTTTTTCGCCAGAGCTCAAGAAATTATGTACTAGTAAACCAGCGACGTAGCCAGGGGTTTCCATTGGCGCAGGAGACAATTCATCACTACCGGGCAGACGAATTTTTTAAGCGAAACTTTTCATTTCTTTTGCATCTAAACTTCGGAACATTTCCACCCACAATGTCCAGTGAGGGATATATCACCACATCCCTGTAACTCCGACTTTGTATTCAAAACTATCACAAATTAGGTATGTTTGATGCTGTTTCCGCTAAAGAGAACCTGCGATTTTTATTTTACACTGGTTTATACTTTGATATGCTCGATGTCTATCATAGCTATTACTAACAATACCTATTTATTATATATATTCATCGTTAAAAGAAAATAGAATTTGTAATGATACAAGAGCAGGCTGAAATATTGTTGCATAAGTTCGATGTCGTTTAATATACGTTCTAATCAACTAGTTCTAGTTTATTGGATGCGGGTCTAGTCTATTTCCTGGGGCGAAAATAAAATGCAGGCCATGCCGATCTCGATATACTAAGCCTAAGCCTTAGTGTTAGCCTAACCTAAGGTCGTTATATGAGACATACACTAAGCCTAAGTCTAAGCTGGGGTCTGCCGCCCCGCAACTCCCGGTATAAGCTGCGCTTTTTTCCACCGTTATAACGTACCTTCCGTCAGGGTTGGGCCTCATCACTTTCTAACGGTGGCGTAGATTTCAATACCGATAGATTTCTTTCATAAAGCCTAGTCGAACGGTACCAACCTGACCATATTCCGAAAAAAAATTTTTTGGGTTTCCCAGGGGGACTATTGGGACCTCAAAAAATCGAAAAAATTTCAGTGGTGTGGGTAAAATTAGTATTTTCTGAATCGACTCATCGAGCTGAATCGATTGATACTAAAATCACCGCTGAATCTTCAACATTGACCAAATTCAGGCTGGGGGATAACGGAAAACAACCTGGGTCTCAGTTGCCGTTCAAAGTTTAGGTCAAAATAGCAGTGTCGTGTCATCTTCTTTCCAGTGAACAATTTCACACCTGCATAAAGACCATGACAGGATGATCAGCTACCAATATTGAGGTACTCTTTACAGCTCACGGTCAGCAGATACCATTGTTGGAGCTTTTTATGGATTGTTTTTGCAAGGTTAACAGTAACATATCACTATCATATTATAATAGCGTGTATGCATTGGGAAAGACGCGATACAACAACGTACTGCCATGTGCGAAAAATATAGTCCATCGATATTTCTGTACAGATTTTAACAGGAATTGAACCCAACAGTCCTGCCGAAGAGTCTAGGTAACACTATTGCAGGTGTTGTATTCGATGACACAAAAGTGTAAACGGTGCTGCAGCGGAAAAGTAACCAGATTGGGAGAGTGCAAACCATTCCGCTTTAAAAATTGTTCCCCACCTGAACAGCTGTCAATTTAACACTATTGCTGAAATAATGACTATAACGGTACTAGATGAACGCGCCTTGAAATTCGGGCTACGGTATTGAGGCTTAAGGAAAGAACTTGTGATGGTTAAATTATTGAATGAAGGTTTTACAGAAGTTGCTACTTTCCAACAATCATTTGTGCTTTGCTAGCGTTGTTATTTCTAAATACTTTCCTCTTTAAACAGGTCACGTAATTTACATTATTTTTGCCCTACAAAATCATTAAGTCAAATTTCGTTCAGAATGACCCAAGTTTTGATCATCCTGGGCCTCCTGGGATCTGGCTCAAACCCACCCAGTCCCCATGATACTCATACTGAGCCAAATTTGGCTCGGTAATATTGCCGTGGAAAAAGTTGAAAACTAAAAAACAAAAGTCATGGTATGTAGCTACTACCGTATAGGGGCACCTATAATAAATCAGGAAAACACTGCATTGTCACGAATAAGCAGAAACCAGCTAGACCATTTCTAGATACCAAAAAATAAATTGTAGTTTAAAGAGAAACAAAGGATATTGGTGAGTCAGAGTATAGCTTAGTGGGATTGTATTTTGTTATAAATCACTAGTTTTTGCAAATTATGTAATGTTTACTTTGCTATTGGAAATATAAATTTTATAAGATTCAGCAACTTCCTGCTATTGATATTAAGTATGAGAAAATTTATATGGTAATATTTCTATACATGTATAACATATTCTTCTGGCGTAGCTCCTTGTCATTCAATGCCACATACATAGTGAATCGATTGTGTGCTCCATGTAAAATAAGGACGAAAAACCGCCAAGGGCCCATTATAAAAAGGCATTTTGTTTTTGGTGCTCAGGAAATGTACCATGTCAAAGCGTTCAACTGTCAGTCTTATTCGCGATCCAACAAACCTTCCCGTCGTACGAGCTTACCAACAAACTTTCCGGTAATACGAGCTTAATGTTCAATTTGTTATGAAAGAAATAATGAAATTTGTATTTGCGACTTAGTTATAGTGGCACGCAGAACTATACTCAGTAAAAATTGATTCTGTGACAGGGACACTGACAAATATAGCTCTCATGTGAAGTTCCCGCACCCCCTTATGGCACACCGTGTCAACTTAGCGTGATCAGCTACGTCCGGTGATCGCATAGTTTTGTATTTCTAAGCCTATGGCTAAACATGGCACAACGCCTAACGCTAAGCCTATGACTAAGCCTAGGCTAACGATAAACCTAAGCATAGCCCTAGTTTTGATTCTACAATTTAACATCAAATCAAATTTGTGTCCTGTGATACTCATGTCAAGTTTTCTTCCACTTCTATAGAGGAGAATACATAATATGATTTCCTAAAATAGCATTTTCAAGAGTTTTGCGATAAAACACATATGAAGCGGTTCAAGTGGAGATATCCCAAGTTGTACGCATATTTTAAAATTTTTTCTTGTTATTTTGGCTTAATGCTACTTTGCGAAACAGCGGGTTTTTCTGATAAAAACGTTTTGAACAATAAACCTTTTACCCAATAATAATAAAATATATGAAGTGCTAAAACTACAGAATCAAGTCAACGTAAAAAAAGAATCACATGCCTATTAGAAGTTTTTTGTGCTACTAAGTTATCAACGTAAAATTTCCAGGACCGAAAGACCCACAATGGCATTTGAAAATATACTGCACCTTCGGGGCCAGCGTTAGGACCCAATACACCTCAAAGTGTGACATGCCACACCCATGTCAAGAGGTCTCTCATAAAACAGATTTTTCTCGGTGCATAAAATCCTGCTAAATACAACCAGTTACGAATTTATTATCTTATAATTTCAATATGTTATATCCCCCACCGGAACTGATGGCGACGCGACGCAGGCATATGGCTTTTCACATGTTTGGGGCCACGCGCGCCAGTTTGAGAGCCAGTTCTGACATAGTTCTGGAGGTGCCATTCCCAAATTAGAGTCGGCACTGTTCAGTTCTGTTCCGCGTTCAGGAGTGGAGCGACAATACTATATATCTGCGGTTTCTTTTAGGGACCACATATCCTCGATGAATTTTGCTCCTAATATCTCGAAGTCTGAACTGCTGCATTCACAAAATTTTAATATGTGTATAAACCACTACGGAGCACAAAGTTAAAACCCAGATGTCCCATATTAACAGGTTGACGCAAAAAAACGTTATACACTTCCCACTTTTTATCAACGCATGCCATTAAAATAATAAATGTACCATCACGATTTGTAAAGCGAACACAAAACTAAAACGGTTAAAATTTATCTAAGATGACAAATTTGAGCATTTTCAGCGGTCTCGCCAGCGCCTAGTACAAAACAATAAACGGCGGATAATCGGGCTTTCAAGATGTGACATCGCTCCCGATACAGCTAAATCCTGTTTGATAAACAGTCAAACCGATGAACCGGTGGCGGGTAACGTGAACTGCTGCAGCTATGCCAACGCGTCAAAATATTATGCATAAAGCTACCACTTGGTTCGGTGGAACAAGAATTTCTCCTGATAGCTTACAACAATAAAGATCGATAAGATAAAGGCGTTCGTGCATTTTATACTCTATTCAGAAGTGCTACTAACATCTTTGTTTGGCTAAGTTAGTGACCGGCTGAAATAACTCTTCGTAATCCACGATATCAAATAAACGTCCAGTGCTGGTCGTAGTAAAACGCTAAAGTTTCTGAAAACCAACGAAACCAGACAGCACCGATTATGTGTCATTAAATCTAGAGTGAATAATTATCCGCACTTAAACTTCAACAATCATTATTGTCTTAAATCTGGAATGCTTAAATAGGACGATATGTGTGGGCTTCGAGCTTACACGTTTTAAAAAAAAAACTAAAGCTGAATAAGCTAATATTTGGGGTGATTTTTTTGGAAATGGACACTACGCTAGAGACTAGACCAAGAGTCTAGAACGATTTGTAACCATGAATACTAGTATAACGAATTGGTGTCTAAATAGCAGGATTATAAGTTGGAAATTGGATTACTCTATATAAGAATACGATATATTTATATTATATATAGTTTCAAATTTGGCTAATTATAAAAGAAAATGATATATGCAGGGGAATCACCCCCTTTCTAATATGAACACTTATCAATATATAGGCATATATATTATACATGTATATATGTAAAAGGTGTCAGTTGTCCATCGGCTTAGTGGGGCGTAGAGGGCCTGCGTGGGAGAGGCCCTCCTGAGGTGGGGGGTCAAAATTTACAGAAACTTAAAATTGGTTTTCCTACATTTTGTCGATTTTTTGCTAATATGCAATTTAATTTCTGGCAATTTTATCCCATTTTTTGACAATTAATTCTAAATTTTTGCTAAAATTTTGTACGCAGCCTTTGGGGAAGGGGCAAATATGGCTAGCAGGGCTTAATCCATCCTTAAGAGGGCAGTAACCTCTTTACCCCATCGACACCTATGATATATGCAGATTTATAAAAATTCACAGGTCCTTGTTTACAGTCGTGTTACAGCTCAGTGTTCGAATTGTGTCCATAATATCTTATATACTGGTGGCCTAAGATCACCAACATCAAACGGATGTAACGGATAAAAAGAAAACAGTCCCACGATCGCGCATAAAATATCTTCTAGCGACACGTAAGAATTTAACATTTTGCTGCCCAAACATTAGGCGTAGACTTTCAAAGTTCAGAGCATGCATACCTGATGCGACACATTGCTCAACAAATGATTTGACGTTCCACTTAGAAAAGAATTTGATAACTGACAAAAATAGTAACAACTGACTAAATTTTAAAGCTCAATGAAGAGCCTAGGATATGCTTAGGGGTGGTATTATGTTTACACTTGGACTTAAACTTAAGCTTAGGCTTAGCCCAGAATTAAAATCAGGGCAGCAAATTCTTTCCCACTCCAATCCGCTGTGTTGCCCATATGTGTGTCGCTCTCCTTAACTTTTAAGCTGTTTTGTCATAAGATAAGATATGCTTAACTACTATAAGATATGCCCGCAAAAATTTTTAAAATTAGAAGTATATAGTTTTGATTTGGAGTGTCAAATCCAATCAAATTTTGACTTTTCCGATTTAAAACTAACCGATATAAATCGACTAGTTCAGGCAGAAGGCGTCTTAAATCTGTTGATCCCGTACGAGTTTGGTGCGAACTAATTTGGAGAAAAAATTGTGTTTCACATACTGCTAACGGTAATTACAAACTACAGTTCCGACTTAACATTTCGCCCATGGATAAACTTGGTATAATAGCGCAGGTTTCGTTTTGCGAATGAAATGCTAGGTTGTAAACCTATTGCCTCAATAATTTTTGGGCCAAGTCTCGCTCTTTTTCGCACATTAATGTCGGCGTTAATGAGCTTCTTCGATTTAACCGCTCAGCAATCGCAACTGTCGCGTCCTACCTAACCTCGACCGGCGAGTGGATACGCCCTATTTCAACTCTGGCTTCGCCTAAGCCTTAGTAAGACAAAACATTATACGATCATTCGAGTAGTAAAAAAATTGACATTATACGCCATGGGTGGACTTAACATGTTACTCTAATCATTTTCTGATAACACAATATGTTAAAGTTTGTAATACTAAGATCACATTAAGTATGATGTAACAATTGCTATAAATATTTGATTAAAATTTCAGTCATCAAGTACCGTCAAATAGATTATTCATAGAAGAAAAACTTGAGATGACAGCGTTTTCCAACAATGCCAACAAAGAGAAAGCAGAAAATTTTGCTAGATGTGCTGATTATAGCAGGTATTGATTTTTAACATGTGGCCGGTAAAGTACAATCAGAATCACTTTTTACCATTGTATACATATATGTCCATGAAAATATTCCAAATGCACAATCTGCCCCAGATGAAAGCAGCGTCACAGGTTCGTTAAAGCGTTTAAAAATTCCAAGTTCATTAAAACTTGTTGCAATATTTGTTAACTGCTAATTAAACGTGACAGCACTAAATTCGTGGCTTTCGATATTTGAAAAATATACGCAACGCAATGTAACATTATATTGTGTTTGTGCTAAGCACGATAAATTATTAATACCAATTTAGAGACGAACAAATATAACATGTTATAGACGCTATCTATGGCAATGATATTTTTAACCAACTGTTCAAATTAAAAAAGCAAACATGAAAATGTAACGGCCAATTTTATGCCGTTATTACGGCCAAGGGGCAATATCACCCCTAACATAAACGCGAACTATATATTCAATTTTATTGACAAATTTTGGGTATCGCTCATGTTGTTCATCTGATACCTTTTTACAAGCTCAGCTTGGGAACATATTGTATGTACAAAGCAAACAAAATCACTAGGAACTGGATTAAATATGTTTTTCAAAGTTTTTCGTACTAAAACTTTCGTGTATTAAGGAGTTTAGCATCCTACATCCGTCACCGCTTTTAGCGGGTGATTCGACGACGCATCGCACGGTCAGACAATATCCAAAAGCAACGTCATTGCCCCACGGCTGCGATAAAAATTATGGAAATTGAAAATTATTTTTGTCACAGCATTCAGGCTGTGAAATTGTTTTCGACATTTCTCAGCCTCTATATCGTGTAGGCCCTCAAGTCATTAATAACATCACTGTCACTGAATTAACCCGGTTCTACTGGATAAGATTCCGGGGATATAATAGATACATTACTTTTGCGGTCCAATTCTTAAAAAGCGGCGACCGAGAGGAGGGTAAATACCACTACATAATTCGACGCGTATAACAGGCTTCGAAGATATAAAAACTAGGCTCTACAAGATATAGCGGCATTAACAATGGTATTAGCATCCAGTGTTGCCAGTTATTTATCAACTATAAGCATACATATTACTTTAATAGATAACCTTCTGTTCCAGTGCTGTAGCCACGACGGGGCGCAGTGCAAGCGGGGATCGTTCCCCTATTTTCCGTCTCCAGCTTCAGCCCTTTTTATGCGATAGAGAAGAACTGATACATCCATTTTGCTGTGCATATAATCAACTTTGACACCCTAAGAATTCTTCCAACCTCACCTGCCAAATTGTGCTGGCTTTAGGCATGTCTGTTGCATTACTTATCACGGAGTGAGCCAAGCGAGCTGAGTTATTACTGAGGGCGGGCGCTACAGTTAAAATCGTGAAAATTTTTGTTAATCGTCGTCACTCTATCTTCGGGTATATGGATTTTGATAGAGATTTTTGCTTTATAGCAAAGGTTATAACAATATGCCCTTTACTTGGATGCGAATAGCTCCGACCCTATCCCCCTGGTCACAATAGCGAATATTTTAAGGATTCTATGTAGTGGGCATTTTCATTTTTATATATCTTAATTATTTCTTCTATTGGAATAAAATTGGAACAGTTACTTCTGAATAATCTTAAATGAAATATGATTAAATAGTTTAGTAGCGATTCGGTAGAAAAACACTTATGGCTTTTCACTTGCTAGTGGACAGTCTGTAATAACAACACGACGTGCAGTAAATCAAAGACGATTGGCGGTAATTGAAATATTCAAGAACTAATGCCAAGCAAATGAATGTTTCATCTGTAAATCAATAAAATATATATATATATATATTATATATACCGTAAAAATACTAAAGTTTTGACGCTACAGTATGGACAACTTGTCTTGTAATGATATTACGCGAGCTATTCCGGAGCTCCGCTATAGGGTATTAGGGAGTGGGCTGACATCTAATACCCGACCATAAACAGCTATCGGGTACCTGTGCGCATCGACAGGTTTACTCATGAATTTTTATTTTGGTCACAGGAATTCATCTTCTCCCACCAACGTAAGATGTCATTTTAGTTCTTTTGGCGTTTGTTTAGCATCTTAGGTCTATAAACGCAATAATGCTGACGCAGACATGAATATATAACCACACATAAAGATAAATACTTGCTTACGTAATATATGTTATTTTAATATAGACTTAACTGAAGCCTAACTTGGGGTGCTGCGTCCCTTTTACCCGCCGCGCTCATCAACCTAAGGCGTTCTTTTTCTAATGATATAGCTACCGGCTCGTAAAGGTGACATGGTCTCATATAATGTAAGTTGTTTTCTTTGTGAAATATTAAAAAATTTTGCAAAAAGCGTATAAGAGTTCAGTAAAAAATCTTCAGACCGTTTCACATAAATTTAAATCGTAAAAAAAGAAACACAAAATATTTGAGCAGTACATATAACATATACCCTACATCTGATAGCTAAATCTTTACAAACTTGTTTAAACTACCCTAGCTCCTCACTGGATACATATTTAGCCATGCTTTGATGATATCAAACTTAACCCGTAATAGCACTGACTATTCTACAGTTATTCTACATTACTGGTAGTCACTATTAACGTTGCCCTTGCTTTTAAAAAAGCATTCATAATAGCAAATATTTGAAGAATGTAGTTGCTAAAGAAATGTTCACTATAAAGGAACACTGGAAAAAAAATAAGATTTATAAAAAAGGGCTAAATTCACGCTAAAAGAAAATACTATAAATAAATTAGAATGTGACAATTGAATTTAAACGAAAAAAATAGACCGAAACGTGTTGTGTTTGGAATAATAATTACGAGTTAGCAGTAGATAAAAAGACAAATGCTATCTTGAAATCAGTAACCAGAAATAAAATAGAATCGTTGTGGAATACACAATAACGCAAATCATGTTCTAAAAGATTTAAGTAAAATATTTTTACTCAATTAATTTATACATACGATAGAAAATTTCATTAATATTAGATAGAAGGCATAAAACATCTCAATGGTGGCAGTAGGGAGTTTATAATCCATCCATCCATGTTTATTTCTCATTTTATATGACGCTATTTTGTGAGGTGATAGATAAATTTGGGCATAATCCCACAGTATTAGCATTGCCTCACATTCTGGTGGTTTAGGGGTTACTCCCCTTCTTCTTGAAAATCAGTTAACTTCAAATCAACACTCCTCGGTTAAAAAACTAATTCCCAATTTTGTACCACTAAAACTCTCCATATCCCCTAAATTTTCTCCAGCACACCAAACTTCAAATGGAATCTTCGACGATGTGTATTAGTCATATTATGTCGACCGTTTTATATTTTGGCAACTTAAACTGTCTATATAAGTTGTTTGAGGCAAATAAATACAGGAGAATAAACATTGTCAATGAAATTAAAATGAACATAATTACAAGTTGTGTATAGTTTTGCATAAATCTTGCACCGCAGCAACGATACAGGCACGATACAAAAATTTTGTATGATAGCCATAAGTTATTCAAAATTACATCACAATATTCAGCAGTAACGAGCCTGACTATAGAAAAGAAATGTTCATTATCGTCGATTACTTATAGGAGCAGTTTGAATTTTGTTTTTCATGTATTTACCAAAAACAGACTGTCTAAATCACGGGAACAACTAATTTATATGCTAAAATTTCACATATTTTCCAGACAATAACATGTCTAAATCTCAGGATATTGCCCCTGTAAACTCCACTTCACATTATTCATCAAATCTGCTTTTTATGCATTTGAGCTCCCTTGTTATATAGGTCTTTCTTAAACACGGCATAGTTTTGTTAGTGTCTAAACACTTTCTCTCTAACTGCGCTCCAACACATCTGTGTTCCAAATCATGTGTAGAGGGCAGCAAAAAGTCATGCAGTTCTTGCCACACGTTGAATAATAATGGGGATATTGATAAAATATGTAGGTCCCCATAAGAAATAGTTCGTCGCCATATGTTAGGCGTCGAGAAATTAATTTATTTTCTTTTACCAACGAAGAAAACTCCTCTGGTACTTTCTTCGTTTCAAGTACCGTGTAACCTATGTCAGACAGTTTTACGACGGTTTTATAACTTTCTAATTCTGCATATACGTATAAAATATTAGCGTTCGATGAACTGTAGTGTTACGGATTTTAGCAATGCTGAACATGGAATCGTATGAATATTTTACTTATTGTCTGAGATTGTGTCATGGGCTAAAAAGTAAACAATATGTCAGATTGCATGGAAATGTTCACTGCCTGTAACTATGTAGTTTTGGAGGAGGATTTAAAAAATTAGGAACGTTATAGTTTATTAGCTTAAATTGTTGTTAAAATTAACCGCTTACAGTTACTAATAATTGTGTCTTTTTCATGACAGACAACAATAAATTTTCGATCATCACAATGTTCGTTATTTTGAAACAAGAATATGTTCTTTATCGCTGCCTTCACACTGTGACGTTGTTTTTGACATTTATATGGCCCTGGATAACACCTAGCGCAAAATATGTCGGGTTGTCGCAAAATATGATCAGGTTAACCAGATTCTACTACACAAACTCAGCTAAAAACCTGGTCAAACCGCTGGGTTGCATATGTGACAACATTGTTCTCTCAATGAAAAACAAAATTCAAACTGCTCCTATAAGTAATCGACGATAATGAACATTTCTTTTCTATAGTCAGGCTCGTTACTGCTGAATATTGTGATGTAATTTTGAATAACTTATGGCTATCATACAAAATTTTTGTATCGTGCCTGTATCGTTGCTGCGGTGCAAGATTTATGCAAAACTATACACAACTTGTAATTATGTTCATTTTAATTTCATTGACAATGTTTATTCTCCTGTATTTATTTGCCTCAAACAACTTATATAGACAGTTTAGTTGCCAAAATATAAAACGGTCGACATAATATGACTAATACACATCGTCGAAGATTCCATTTGAAGTTTGGTGTGCTGGAGAAAATTTAGGGGATATGAGAAGTTTACGTGGTACAAAATTGGGAATCAGTTTTTTAACCGAGGAGTGTTGATTTGAAGTTAACTGATTTTCAAGAGAGAAGGGGAGTAACCCCCTAAAACCACCAGAATGTGAGGCAATGCTAATACTGTGGGATTATGCCCAAATTTATCTATCACCTCACAAAATAGCGTCATATAAAATGAGAAATAAACATGGATGGATGGATTATAAATTCCCTACTGCCACCATTGAGATGTTTTATGCCTTCTATCTAATATTAATGAAATTTTCTATCGTATGTATAAATTAATTGAGTAAAAATCTTTTCTTAAATCTTTTTAGAACATGATTTGCGTTATTGTGTATTCCACAACGATTCTATTTTATTTCTGGTTACTGATCTCAAGATAGCATTTGTCTTTTTATCTACTGCTAACTCGTAATTATTATTCCAAACACAACACGTTTCGGTCTATTTTTTTCGTTTAAATTCAACTGTCACATTCTAATTTATTTATAGTATTTTCTTTTAGCGTGAATTTAGCCCTTTATAATCTTTATTTTTTTCCAGTGTTCCTTTTATAGTGAACATTTTCTTTAGCAAATTTACTAGTTCTTCAAATATTTGCTATTATATGAATGTCTTTTTAAAAGCAAGGGCAACGTTAATAGTGACTAAGTAATGTAGAATGACTGTAGAATAGTCAGTGCTATTACGGGTTAAGTTTGATATCATCAAAGCATGGCTAAATATGTATCCAGTGAGGAGCTAGGGTAGCTTAAACAAGTTTGTAAAGATTTAGTATCAGTGTAGGTATATGTTATATGTACTGCTCAAATATTTTGTGTTTCTTTTTTCACGATTTGAATTTATGTGAAACGGTCTGAAGATTTTTTACTGAACTCTTATACGCTTTTTGCAAAATTTTTAATATTTCACAAAGAAAACAACTTCATTATATGAGACCATGTCACCTTTACGAGCCGGTAGTTATATCATTAGAAAAAGAACGCCTTAGGTTGATGAGCGCGGCGGGGGGGAAGGGACGCAGCCCCCAAGTTAGGCTTCAGTTAAGTCTATATTAAAATAACATATATTACGTAAGCAAGTATTTATCTTTATGTGTGGTTATATATTCATGTCTGCGTCAGCATTATTGCGTTTATAGACCTAGATGTGCAACAAACGCCAAAAGAACTAAAATGACATCTTACGTTGGTGGGAGAAGATGAATTCCTGTGACCAAAATAAAAATTCATGAGTAAACCTGTCGATGCGCACAGGTACCCGATAGCTGTTTATGGTCGGGTATTAGATGTCAGCCCACTCCCTAATACCCTATAGCGGAGCTCCGGAATAGCTCGCGTAATATCATTACAAGACAAGTTGTCCATACTGTAGCGTCAAAACTTTAGTATTTTTACGGTATATATAATATATATATATATATTTTATTGATTTACAGATGAAACATTCATTTGCTTGGCATTAGTTCTTGAATATTTCAATTACCGCCAATCGTCTTTGATTTACTGCACGTCGTGTTGTTATTACAGACTGTCCACTAGCAAGTGAAAAGCCATAAGTGTTTTTCTACCGAATCGCTACTAAACTATTTAATCATATTTCATTTAAGATTATTCAGAAGTAACTGTTCCAATTTTATTCCAATAGAAGAAATAATTAAGATATATAAAAATGAAAATGCCCACTACATAGAATCCTTAAAATATTCGCTATTGTGACCAGGGGGATAGGGTCAAAGCTATTCGCATCCAAGTAAAGGGCATATTGTTATAACCTTTGCTATAAAGCAAAAATCTCTATCAAAATCCATATACCCGAAGATAGAGTGACGACGATTAACAAAAATTTTCACGATTTTAACTGTAGCGCCCGCCCTCAGTAATAACTCAGCTCGCTTGGCTCACTCCGTGATAAGTAATACAACAGACATGCCTAAAGCCAGCACAATTTGGCAGGTGAGGTTGGAAGAATTCTTAGGGTGTCAAAGTTGATTATATGCACAGCAAAATGGATGTATCAGTTCTTCTCTATCGCATAAAAAGGGCTGAAGCTGGAGACGGAAAATAGGGGAACGATCCCCGCTTGCACTGCGCCCCGTCGTGGCTACAGCACTGGAACAGAAGGTTATCTATTAAAGTAATATGTATGCTTATAGTTGATAAATAACTGGCAACACTGGATGCTAATACCATTGTTAATGCCGCTATATCTTGTAGAGCCTAGTTTTTATATCTTCGAAGCCTGTTATACGCGTCGAATTATGTAGTGGTATTTACCCTCCTCTCGGTCGCCGCTTTTTAAGAATTGGACCGCAAAAGTAATGTATCTATTATATCCCCGGAATCTTATCCAGTAGAACCGGGTTAATTCAGTGACAGTGATGTTATTAATGACTTGAGGGCCTACACGATATAGAGGCTGAGAAATGTCGAAAACAATTTCACAGCCTGAATGCTGTGACAAAAATAATTTTCAATTTCCATAATTTTTATCGCAGCCGTGGGGCAATGACGTTGCTTTTGGATATTGTCTGACCGTGCGATGCGTCGTCGAATCACCCGCTAAAAGCGGTGACGGATGTAGGATGCTAAACTCCTTAATACACGAAAGTTTTAGTACGAAAAACTTTGAAAAACATATTTAATCCAGTTCCTAGTGATTTTGTTTGCTTTTTACATACAATATGTTCCCAAGCTGAGCTTGTAAAAAGGTATCAGATGAACAACATGAGCGATACCCAAAATTTGTCAATAAAATTGAATATATAGTTCGCGTTTATGTTAGGGGTGATATTGCCCCTTGGCCGTAATAACGGCATAAAATTGGCCGTTACATTTTCATGTTTGCTTTTTTAATTTGAACAGTTGGTTAAAAATATCATTGCCATAGATAGCGTCTATAACATGTTATATTTGTTCGTCTCTAAATTGGTATTAATAATTTATCGTGCTTAGCACAAACACAATATAATGTTACATTGCGTTGCGTATATTTTTCAAATATCGAAAGCCACGAATTTAGTGCTGTCACGTTTAATTAGCAGTTAACAAATATTGCAACAAGTTTTAATGAACTTGGAATTTTTAAACGCTTTAACGAACCTGTGACGCTGCTTTCATCTGGGGCAGATTGTGCATTTGGAATATTTTCATGGACATATATGTATACGATGGTAAAAAGTGATTCTGATTGTACTTTACCGGCCACATGTTAAAAATCAATACCTGCTATAATCAGCACATCTAGCAAAATTTTCTGCTTTCTCTTTGTTGGCATTGTTGGAAAACGCTGTCATCTCAAGTTTTTCTTCTATGAATAATCTATTTGACGGTACTTGATGACTGAAATTTTAATCAAATATTTATAGCAATTGTTACATCATACTTAATGTGATCTTAGTATTACAAACTTTAACATATTGTGTTATCAGAAAATGATTAGAGTAACATGTTAAGTCCACCCATGGCGTATAATGTCAATTTTTTTACTACTCGAATGATCGTATAATGTTTTGTCTTACTAAGGCTTAGGCGAAGCCAGAGTTGAAATAGGGCGTATCCACTCGCCGGTCGAGGTTAGGTAGGACGCGACAGTTGCGATTGCTGAGCGGTTAAATCGAAGAAGCTCATTAACGCCGACATTAATGTGCGAAAAAGAGCGAGACTTGGCCCAAAAATTATTGAGGCAATAGGTTTACAACCTAGCATTTCATTCGCAAAACGAAACCTGCGCTATTATCCCAAGTTTATCCATGGGCGAAATGTTAAGTCGGAACTGTAGTTTGTAATTACCGTTAGCAGTATGTGAAACACAATTTTTTCTCCAAATTAGTTCGCACCAAACTCGTACGGGATCAACAGATTTAAGACGCCTTCTGCCTGAACTAGTCGATTTATATCGGTTAGTTTTAAATCGGAAAAGTCAAAATTTGATTGGATTTGACACTCCAAATCAAAACTATATACTTCTAATTTTAAAAATTTTTGCGGGCATATCTTATAGTAGTTAAGCATATCTTATCTTATGACAAAACAGCTTAAAAGTTAAGGAGAGCGACACACATATGGGCAACACAGCGGATTGGAGTGGGAAAGAATTTGCTGCCCTGATTTTAATTCTGGGCTAAGCCTAAGCTTAAGTTTAAGTCCAAGTGTAAACATAATACCACCCCTAAGCATATCCTAGGCTCTTCATTGAGCTTTAAAATTTAGTCAGTTGTTACTATTTTTGTCAGTTATCAAATTCTTTTCTAAGTGGAACGTCAAATCATTTGTTGAGCAATGTGTCGCATCAGGTATGCATGCTCTGAACTTTGAAAGTCTACGCCTAATGTTTGGGCAGCAAAATGTTAAATTCTTACGTGTCGCTAGAAGATATTTTATGCGCGATCGTGGGACTGTTTTCTTTTTTATCCGTTACATCCGTTTGATGTTGGTGATCTTAGGCCACCAGTATATAAGATATTATGGACACAATTCGAACACTGAGCTGTAACACGACTGTAAACAAGGACCTGTGAATTTTTATAAATCTGCATATATCATAGGTGTCGATGGGGTAAAGAGTTACTGCCCTCTTAAGGATGGATTAAGCCCTGCTAGCCATATTTGCCCCTTCCCCAAAGGCTGCGTACAAAATTTTAGCAAAAATTTAGAATTAATTGTCAAAAAATGGGATAAAATTGCCAGAAATTAAATTGCATATTAGCAAAAAATCGACAAAATGTAGGAAAACCAATTTTAAGTTTCTGTAAATTTTGACCCCCCACCTCAGGAGGGCCTCTCCCACGCAGGCCCTCTACGCCCCACTAAGCCGATGGACAACTGACACCTTTTACATATATACATGTATAATATATATGCCTATATATTGATAAGTGTTCATATTAGAAAGGGGGTGATTCCCCTGCATATATCATTTTCTTTTATAATTAGCCAAATTTGAAACTATATATAATATAAATATATCGTATTCTTATATAGAGTAATCCAATTTCCAACTTATAATCCTGCTATTTAGACACCAATTCGTTATACTAGTATTCATGGTTACAAATCGTTCTAGACTCTTGGTCTAGTCTCTAGCGTAGTGTCCATTTCCAAAAAAATCACCCCAAATATTAGCTTATTCAGCTTTAGTTTTTTTTTTAAAACGTGTAAGCTCGAAGCCCACACATATCGTCCTATTTAAGCATTCCAGATTTAAGACAATAATGATTGTTGAAGTTTAAGTGCGGATAATTATTCACTCTAGATTTAATGACACATAATCGGTGCTGTCTGTGTGGTTTAGTTGGTTTTCAGAAACTTTAGCGTTTTACTACGACCAGCACTGGACGTTTATTTGATATCGTGGATTACGAAGAGTTATTTCAGCCGGTCACTAACTTAGCCAAACAAAGATGTTAGTAGCACTTCTGAATAGAGTATAAAATGCACGAACGCCTTTATCTTATCGATCTTTATTGTTGTAGGCTATCAGGAGAAATTCTTGTTCCACCGAACCAAGTGGTAGCTTTATGCATAATATTTTGACGCGTTGGCATAGCTGCAGCAGTTCACGTTACCCGCCACCGGTTCATCGGTTTGACTGTTATCAAACAGGATTTAGCTGTATCGGGAGCGATGTCACATATTGAAAGCCCGATTATCCGCCGTTTATTGTTTTGTACTAGGCGCTGGCGACACCGCTGAAAATGCTCAAATTTGTCATCTTAGATAAATTTTAACCGTTTTAGTTTTGTGTTCGCTTTACAAATCGTGATGGTACATTTATTATTTTAATGGCATGCGTTGATAAAAAGTGGGAAGTATTGTTTAACGTTTTTTTGCGTCAACCTGTTAATATGGGACATCTGGGTTTTAACTTTGTGCTCCGTAGTGGTTTATACACATATTAAAATTTTGTGAATGCAGCGGTTCAGACTTGGGGATGCTTAGGAGCAAAATTCATCGAGGATATGTGGTCCCTAAAAGAAACCGCAGATATATAGTATTGTCGCTCCACTCCTGAACGCGGAACAGAACTGACAAACAGTGCCGACTCTAATTTGGGAATCGGCACCTCCAGAACTATGTCAGAACTGGCTCTCAAACTGGCGCGCGTGGCCCCAAACATGTGAAAAGCCATATGCCTGCGTAGCGTCGCCATCAGTTCCGGTGGGGGATATAACATATTGAAATTATAAGATAATTAATTCGTAACTGGTTGTATTTAGCAGGATTTTATGCACCAGAAAAATCTGTTTTATGAGACCTCTTGACATGGGTGTGGCATGTCACACTTTGAGGTGTATTGGGTCCTAACGCTGGCCCCGAAGGTGCAGTATGCCTTTCAAATGCCATTGTGGGTCTTTCGGTCCTGGAAATTTTACGTTGATAACTTAGTAGCACAAAAAAACTTCTAATAGGCATGTGATTCTTTTTTTACGTTGACTTGATTCTGTAGTTTTAGCACTTCATATATTTTATTATTATTGGGTAAAAGGTTTATTGTTCAAAACGTTTTTATCAGAAAAACCCGCTGTTTCGCAAAGTAGCATTAAGCCAAAATAACAAGAAAAAATTTTTAAAATATGCGTACAACTTGGGATATCTCCACTTGAACCGCTTCATATGTGTTTTATCGCAAAACTCTTGAAAATGCTATTTTCAGAAATCATATTATGTATTCTCCTCTAGAAGTGGAAGAAAACTTGACATGAGTATCACAGGACACAAATTTGATTTGATGTTAAATTGTAGAATCAAAACTAGGGCTATGCTTAGGTTTATCGTTAGCCTAGGCTTAGTCATAGGCATAGCGTTAGGCGTTGTGCCATGTTTAGCCATAGGCTTAGAAATACAAAACTATGCGATCACCGGACGTAGCTGATCACGCTAAGTTGACACGGTGTGCCATAAGGGGGTGCGGGAACTTCACATGAGAGCTATATTTGTCAGTGTCCCTGTCACAGAATAATTTTTTACTGAGTATATTTTTCCTGCCACTATAACTCATATTTCACAAATTTAAATTTCGTTTATTTCTTTCATAACAAATTGAACATCGTCGTATTACCGGAAAGTTTGTTGGTAAGCTCGTACGACGGGAAGGTTTGTTGGATAACAAACTTTATAATGGGCCCTTGGCGGTTTTTCGTCCTTATTTTACATGGAGCACACAATGGATTCACTATGTATGTGGCATTGAATGACAAGGAGCTACGCCAGAAGAATATGTTATACATGTCTCGAAAATATTACCATATAAATTTTCTCATACTTAATATCAATAGCAGGAAGTTGCTGAATCTTATAAAATTTATATTTCCAATAGCAAAGTAAACATTACATAATTTGCAAAAACTAGTGATTTATAACAAAATACAATCCCACTAAGCTATACTCTGACTCACCAATATCCTTTGTTATTTTTAAACTACAATTTATTTTGGTATCTAGAAATGGTGTAACTCGTTTTGTTTCTGTTTATTCGTGACAATGCAGTGTTTTCCTGATTATCTATAGGTGCCCCTATACGGTAGTAGCTACATACCATGACTTTTGTTTTTTAGTTTTCAACTTTTTCCACGGCAATATTACCGAGCCAAATTTGGCTCAGTATTAGTATCATGGGGACTGGGTGGGTTTGAGCCAGATCCCAGAGAGCCAGGATGATCAAAACTTGGGTCATTTCTGAACAAACTTGACTTAATGATTTTGTCAAGGCAAAAGTAATGTAAATTACATAATTTCTTCAAGGAAGTTGTTTTTTAGAAATCAAACAACGCTAGCAAAGCACAAATGATTGTTGGAAAGTAGCAACTTCTGTAAAACCTTCATTCAATAATTTAACCATCACCAGTTCTTTCCTTAAGCCTCAATACCGTAGCCCGAAGCCCGAGGCACGTTCATCTAGTACCGTTATAGTCATTATTTCAGCAATAGTGTTAAATTGACAGCTGTTCAGGTGGGGAACAATTTTTAAAGCGGAATGGTTTGCGCTCTGCAATCTGACTTTCTTCCGCTGTCACGCACCGTTTACACTTTTGTGTCATCGAATACAACACCTGCAGGGATAATTTTACCTAGACTCTTCGGCAGGACTGTCAGGCTAAATTCCTGTTAAAATCTCGCTTTACAGAAATATCGATGGACTATATTTTTCGCACGTCGGCAGTACGTTGTTGTATCGCGTCTTTCCCAATGCATACACGCTATTATAATATGATAGTGATATGTTACTGTTAACCTTGCAAAAACAATCCATAAAAAGCTCCAACAATGGTATCTGCTGACCGTGAGCTGTAAAGAGTACCTCAATATTGGTAGCTGATCATCCTGTCATGGTCTTTATGCAGGTGTGAAATTGTTCACTGGAAAGAAGATGACACGACACTGCTATTTTGACCTAAACTTTGAACGGCAACTGAGAACCCAGGTTGTTTTCCCGTTATCCCCCAGCCTGAATTTGGTCAATGTTGAAGTCTCAGCGATGGTGATTTTAAGTATCAATCGATTCAGCTCGATGAGTCGATTCAGAAAATACTAATTTTACCCACACCACTGAAATTTTTTCGATTTTTTGAGGTCCCAATAGTCCCCCTGGGAAACCCAAAAAATTTTTTTTGGGAATATCGTAAGGCCTAGCCCCGAGCGACTAGGCTTTATGAAAGAAATCTATCGGTATTGAAATCTACGCCACCGTTAGAAAGTGATGAGGCCAGACCCTGGCGGAAGGTACGTTATAACGGTGGAAAAAAGCGCAGCTTATACCGGGAGTTGCCGGGCGGCAGACCCCAGCTTAGACTTAGGCTTAGTGTATGTCTCATATAACGACCTTAGGTTAGGCTAACACTAAGGCTTAGGCTTAGTATATCGAGATCGGCATGGCCTGCGTTTTATTTTCGCCCCAGGAAAACGACTAAAACCACATCCAATAAATTAGAACTAGTTGATTAGAACGTATATTAAACGATCATACGAACTTATGCAACAATATTTCAGCCTGCTCTTGTATCATTACAAATTCTATTTTCTTTTAACGATGAATATATATAATAAATAGGTATTGTTAGTAATAGCTATGATAGACATCGAGCATATCAAAGTATAAACCAGTGTAAAATAAAAATCGCAGGTTCTCTTTAGCGGAAACAGCATCAAACATACCTAATTTGTGATAGTTTTGAATACAAAGTCGGAGTTACAGGGATGTGGTGGTAAATATCCCTCACTGGACATTGTGGGTGCTAATCCTCCGAATTTTAGATGCAAAAGAAATGAAAAGTTTCGCTTTAAAAAATTCGTCTGCCCGGTAGTGATGAATTGTCTACTGCGCCAATGGAAACCCCTGGCTACGTCGCTTTTTTAATCATACATAATTTCTTGAGTTATCACGCAAGACGATCACTAAACAAGAAAAAATAGCAATTTAATATCAGCGACAACAAACAAACGTTTTTTATGTTCTATAACTTCTTTTAAAATAGCCATCTTATTCAGTGTATTTATTGTTTTAGAAGCGCTAAATAGCGTTTAAAATTGTATTCGATTGAGATTGTATGATATCCATTCTTCTGTGGAAGCAAATTATCTCACTCACAGTTGAGTATAGTTAAATTATTAGGAACAAATCAAGAAAAATAAAAAAAAAAAAGAGAAAAATTTTGTACTGTGGGTCAATTATTCGTATTCCGTCTACGTTTACCCACAGCATTTGCTTATATCACTGTTCCCTAAATGCTCATTGGGGTAAAGGGGACTATCCCACCGTGTCGCCTGACCCCCTCCTTCCCTAACACGTGCTGCCCAAGGCCGAGACCTCCTCCCCGCAGGACCCGGCCGTTCCCTTAGGACCTCATACTTGGACCTGGCGCATGTATGCACTGATCACACCTGATTATTATAATCACACAATATTTCGCCTGAAACTGATATCTTCTATTCGCAATAGTTGTAAAGAATGACCACAATGTCCTGCCACTAAAAGGTTCATCATTATTAATATTTTTAGTTTCCGCATCATTTAAATTGACAAATGGCATGCGTCTGAATCAAGGTTAAATTTTTTTCTTTTTATCATATGCTTCTTGGTTTTGCAGC
>JASANE010027673.1:0-12435 GCA_030248225.1 Trileptium ribeirensis
GTGACAGGGTCGGAACGACTCTGTTACAATTCTGCAGCGGGCTTGAATTCCCCGTGCAGGATCGAATCTGCTAAAGGGAAAATGGAAAAAGGAATGAAGGGGAAAACTAGAGCATGGTCATACGTAGTACATAGCCTAACGGGCAACTCAGGATAAATAGTGAAACCAAGCTAAACTCAGCGATCAACTAGCTTCAAAGAAAAATAGAGGTTTTGCACTCGCTCTGTTTGAGACCAGAAAGGTCCAAGTAAAGGGGGGATTTTCTTTATTGGGCTTGCAATATTTTATCTTTTTTTAAAGCGGTAGCACAGGGTGTGTTTCCCGAAAGCGAGCAACTACCGATGATGGCGTCGGGACACGCATTCGAATCATATTAGTGGTGATAATTGCTCAGGCGTTATAGTCCAGACCGTGGACCATGTAACCATGCTGTGTTGAACACTGGTAATCTTAATAGATTCGTCCGATCTAAACCATTTTGGGGCAGTGGCCTAACGCCTCATCTCTGAGTGGTCAACACGCGGTATTGAACGAGGGCTGGCAAAATTTTGCACGGCCGAGGGCACCGTTCCTGCGGCCTTTTAGATCACATTGGAGGTCGTGGTGGTCGCTTCAGTCAGTCGCTCGGGTGTGCTCCGCGTTTGCTTAAATTGTCTACCGAGTTTGCCTATACAGGAGTAATGGTCCGGCAACTTTTACAGACAGGCGAACACACATACACTATGTAACAGGAACCTAATGATCAAACCGAGACAATCCATAAACCTTGCTCCTCGCATGCAGCAAACACCTTAAACTAAAGCTGACGTACCTAAAACTTGTTCAGTCTTTTGTGTACCCCAAATTTTCTTAGCTCGTACTGATAAAACGAAGTTTTGGGGCTTCCTAGAGCCCAACGGAGGCTAGCCCTCCGTTCCTAAGCTACACTTCTGTTCGAGCTCAAACAAGGCATGAGCGTCGAAAACTAGGCTGGAAATTTGTAAACCATGAATGCAAAAATAAAGCAAGTCCCTACTGGTTCAGTTTCGAAGTGTTGGAAAGTTTTACCGTGGCCTGCTCAGCAAACTTCGGTGATCCTACCTTAAGAACTGCACGTCATGCAAAGCATGGACGACTCAAGCGTCCGTTTTGAGTCGTCCCACCTAAGACCACGAGTAATCAGAAAGACTTCGACTTCTTCTCCTATAACCCTCTGCCCTCCCGTGCGTCCGCCCACAGCGTCCAAAACAGGTCTCGACATTGGGAGGTTTGTACTATAGCAATTCAAGAGGCATCTAACGTTAAATCAGTCCCCGAAAAAGAAAGGACTCCTGTGAATGGTCTGTTATTGTAACACTTGGGGAAAATAAACCCCCATTATCCAGGCAACTCAGCTCATCCTCACATGCGAACTTCGATCCAGGGCAGCAAAGGCTAGCCCCCTTCTCGAGACAATAATTGTAGGCGCGGGTCCTCCGATCGTCGAGTCCATTCCACAGGCCAAAGACGGAGAAGCACGAGAAAGAGCGGAAAATCGAAAATAAAACACCTTAGAATTCGTGCGTCGGAGGCGGTCAGTAAAGTCGACCGAACTCCGCGCTGCCGAAGTCAGATTGATTCCAAGTGTCGACGCTTTAGTCGTCGCCTCAAAATTTCTGCTTATATATTAGGATAGCGATTTTTGACGATTTCGTGACGACCACTTTTTTGGGTTTCTTCCTCGGGGTCTAATTGGAGACACTTCCGGAAATTCAAATTTGACAGCTACCGTAAGCCGTCGTTGTCCTTAGGGAGAGTCGGCTTCAATCGAACTTGCCGACATCAAGTTTGAACCCTCCGAGTAGTCGGAGGTCAACCATCTGTGATTTCAGCCCACATTTTCTCATGAAACGTGAGCTCTTAAGCTTTAACTTCCTCTAATTAGTGCCGGATGTGCGTTGAAATTCGAGTCCAAAGCATTTCTATTTGAACTATTTCCTGTCCCAGATTGGTTGGATCAACATTGTCGACTTCCGGGACACTCGATCTACAACGATTTTCAAATCTGTTTGCTCTTTTTTCCTATTGTTCGGGCCGTCAACTCATCGTCCCATGCGACGACCAGCAATCTGATGAAGTCCTACTCGTTCGTCGGTCCCATCTGCTGCATCGCCTTTGTGGTCTCGACTTGCCGCCCGTCCAATTAAGCTAGTAGTAGCGTGGAGAACGACCCGTCTACATGAGGACACCACAGAACTTGAAGCGAAATCGTGTCTTTTCGTGATTTCTAGCTGATCTTTACGCGACCCAGGCGGGGAGGGCGATGACGGGAATGCGCCCGTCTGAGGGCTGGAGGTGCGGCATCCTCCAAGGAACCCCTAACAGGCTAGGGCCCTATTCTGGGACCCCAGAAACCTGCGGAAAGACCCTAAACACACCCCCTTCCTTCCTGCTAGTCGATGTCCAGTCCGTCCGTAAAACTTACAATTTTAACGATTCTTAATGTATGGTGTCCTCGTGCGTCCGGTTTTTCATGTCCTTATATACATATAGATATGTATACCTATATATACACACATATATATACACATATACTACAAACCTACACACAAACACAAACAATAAACACGAGACACAGAGGCGACCTGAGCGACAGAGAGGTCGCTCAAGTACACACACAACGCACACAACATACACAGCACAACAACAACTACGGCGACAACCGACCAAAAAAGTCGGTTAGAGTAAGCGAAGAAAAGAAAGCGAAAGGACAGCGAGGCCACGAGGACAAAGAAAGAGGACGGAGGGGACGCGGGACACGGGTAATCCCGGGGGATTTTCGAGGGGCTAGGGTGAGATTCGGTCCCAGGACGAAGAACGGGACCGATTGATACCACACACGAGGAGGGTGGACATAATAGCGGGTCGGGACCCACACATAGGTTTCGATGTATATAAGCGTTAACGGTTGAGCGGAGCGACGCTCGCCGAGTGTCTTTGGACTCGCTGTCGTATGGCGATTCGAACGAGGGATGATATCCATGCCCGAATGGCACGGGAAAAGGAGGTGCTAAGTTCATAACTGTTAGAGAGAGTGGCGGCGAAGGTAGCGGCACTTTCGTTGGCCGTCCCGAGTTAACGGGGCGACTGGTGGTGGCACGCCTGGTATTTTTGGAGATGTCTCGCCAAGACGAACACAATGAGGGGATGTTCGCCCGTCTTAGAATTGAGAGAAAAATCTCGGATAAGTTGTACCCACCAGTGGTTGGTGGCGGAAATCGGGGCACCTTCTCGTGGCTGTAGCGGGTCAGCTGGGAATTGGGCGAAGGTCCGGCGCACGTCGTTGGATTTGTCTGGATACGGTGAGCAAAGAGAGGGGTCGCATGCACCAGTTCAGAAATGGGGTGAGGCGACTAAGGTGCAGGAGGATGGGGCTTATATCAGTCGTTACGATAGAACACCAGAACGAAAAAGACTAGTTGCCTGAAATACGCTCGGTGGGAAAAACGTTCAAAGTGATAGGGGAGGGCTCATAGGGGCTGGTAGTCGTAATAGACACACAATATATATATATACATATGTAGTATGAGTTAAGTATAAAAGTAGCAGTCCTGTCTCTATCAGGACAACCCAACTTAGCGTAAGTAGTGGTTATCTTTCCAGTTCAAGGGCGAGATCCTGGCATTATCCGGGGCAGTTTGATCCCTAACCATGGTCCTCAACTTGCTCGACCAAGAAGGAACTATGCACGCGTATAAAGAATGACCATGGGGCAGTAGCAAATCCGATTACCGTCAACCCGAGGATTCAGTAGGACTATTAAACCTCGGTCTCTCCCTACAATGTTCAGCTCTACTCGGTTGCTGACCACCGTGCTGATAACAGATGGTTTGGCAATTTCTGGACGGTCGGAGCACGTTTCCGACCTGTGGGACTGAAGACGAACGTGACCACTACTTGTAAAGGGATATGATCCCGTAATGTCCATATTTTGATCCTGTCAACCGGCTCCGGCTGTTTGCTGGATCATAGTCGGCTAGGCGGTTACGGGCCGCTAAACTAACCGGTATCCGTTGTTCTTAATTACCGCGGAAGACGCCATAGCCCTAATTTCAACTTTCTGGGGCCATGTTGTTTTTCATGACCATTTCCAAGTATATAACTCAAACCAGGTAGACTTTATATTCTCGTTTTCCATTTCTACAGATTCGTTAATTGTGCGTGATTAACCAGGGACGTCTTATTCCCGGACGGTAGTAGCTGGAGAGTCTTAGTGTTCAGTGACGACTTGTTGGAATCCAAGTGATTCCCCTCGTTATCGGTAAAGGTGCTCTATTTCCAACTCGCGTAGGGGTTCGCAAATAAATCGGGGCAGTCTGCATTCTTGCTACTCGATTCTAGCCGATGCGGATAACACTCGTCCTGGCAATTACATGTTAACAAAGAATATGGCCAATTGCTAAAATACTGTACGGCATTATGATAACTACAAAACCAATTGATGAGATACTACACAATGTGATAGTGAAATGTAAGCACTCGACGAAATACTACACAATGATATGGTAAAAGTAATCAATGGATAAAAATGCTACATGACGGTATGATAAAAAGTAATCAATCGATAAAATATTACACGATGGTATGGTAAAACTGATCAATCGATAAATTTACATGACGGTATGGTAAAAGTGATCAATCGAAAAAATTACATAATTACATGACGGTATGGTAAAAGTAATCAATCGAAAAAATATTACTTGACGGTATGGTAAAAGTGATCAATCGATAAAATTACAATGTTACATGACGGTATGGTAAAAGTGATCAATCGATAAAAATACATGACGGTATGGTAAAAGTAATCAATCGAAAAAATATTACATGACGGTATGGTAAAAGTGATCAATCGATAAAATTACATGACGGTATGGTAAAAGTAATCAATCGAAAAAATATTACATGACGGTATGGTAAAAGTGATCAATCGATAAAATTACATGACGGTATGGTAAAAGTAATCAATCGAAAAAATATTACATGACGGTATGGTAAAAGTGATCAATCGATAAAATTACATGACGGTATGGTAAAAGTAATCAATCGAAAAAATATTACATGACGGTATGGTAAAAGAGATTAATCGATAAAATTACATGACGGTATGGTAAAAGTAATCAATCGAAAAAATATTACATGACGGTATGGTAAAAGTGATCAATCGATAAAATTACATGACGGTATGGTAAAAGTAATCAATCGAAAAAATATTACATGACGGTATGGTAAAAGTGATCAATCGATAAAATTACATGACGGTATGGTAAAAGTAATCAATCGAAAAAATATTACATGACGGTATGGTAAAAGTGATCAATCGATAAAATTACATGACGGTATGGTAAAAGTAATCAATCGAAAAAATATTACATGACGGTATGGTAAAAGTGATCAATCGATAAAATTACATGACGGTATGGTAAAAGTAATCAATCGAAAAAATATTACATGACGGTATGGTAAAAGTGATCAATCGATAAAATTACATGACGGTATGGTAAAAGTAATCAATCGAAAAAATATTACATGACGGTATGGTAAAAGTGATTAATCGATAAAATTACATGACGGTATGGTAAAAGTAATCAATCGAAAAAATATTACATGACGGTATGGTAAAAGTGATCAATCTATAAAATTACATGACGGTATGGTAAAAGTAATCATTCGAAAAAATATTATTATGACGGTATGGTAAAAGTGATCAATCTACAAAAATTACATGACGGTATGGTAAAAGTAATCAATCGAAAAAATATTACATGACGGTATGGTAAAAGTGATCAATCGATAAAATTACATGACGGTATGGTAAAAGTAATCAATCGAAAAAATATTACATGACGGTATGGTAAAAGTGATCAATCGATAAAATTACATGACGGTATGGTAAAAGTAATCAATCGAAAAAATATTACATGACGGTATGGTAAAAGTGATCAATCGATAAAATTACATGACGGTATGGTAAAAGTAATCAATCGAAAAAATATTACATGACGGTATGGTAAAAGTGATCAATCGATAAAATTACATGACGGTATGGTAAAAGTAATCAATCGAAAAAATATTACATGACGGTATGGTAAAAGTGATCAATCGATAAAATTACATGACGGTATGGTAAAAGTAATCAATTCGAAAAAATATTACATGACGGTATGGTAAAAGTGATCAATCGAAAAAATTACATGACGGTATGGTAAAAGTAATCAATCGAAAAAATATTACATGACGGTATGGTAAAAGTGATTAATCGATAAAATTACATGACGGTATGGTAAAAGTAATCAATCGAAAAAATATTACATGACGGTATGGTAAAAGTGATTAATCGCCCATAAAATTACATGACGGTATGGTAAAAGTAATCAATCGAAAAAATATTACATGACGGTATGGTAAAAGTGATCAATCGACAAAAATTACATGACGGTATGGTAAAAGTAATCAATCGAAAAAATATTACATGACGGTATGGTAAAAGTGATTAATCGATAAAATTACATGACGGTATGGTAAAAGTAATCAATCGAAAAAATATTACATGACGGTATGGTAAAAGTGATTAATCGATAAAATTACATGACGGTATGGTAAAAGTAATCAATCGAAAAAATATTACATGACGGTATGGTAAAAGTGATTAATCGATAAAATTACATGACGGTATGGTAAAAGTAATCAATCGAAAAAATATTACATGACGGTATGGTAAAAGTGATCAATCGATAAAATACAACAAAAGATACATGACGGTATGGTAAAAGTAATCAATCGAAAAAATTAAAGTGATCAATCGATAAAATTACATGACGGTATGGTAAAAGTAATCAATCGAAAAAATATTACATGACGGTATGGTAAAAGTGATTAATCGATAAAATTACATGACGGTATGGTAAAAGTAATCAATCGAAAAAATATTACATGACGGTATGGTAAAAGTGATCAATCGATAAAATATTACATGTGTTGATAGACGAAACATTGGTATGCAAAATACTGTTGCGACTGCGACAAGCGTTACGCCGCTCCTACCTCATCCGATTTCCCGAGGCGATTTCCATGCCAAAATCATGAAAAATACTCGTAACGGGCCGGTATTTATAATGTGTTTGGTGTCCGATGTGTTTAACAACCAGAAGTGGGCACCTGTGAATTAGATAAATGTATCAGCCAGATTGTGACATAAAAGGCACACAATTACGATACCTGTTTGTAATTTGACAATTGAATATGTTGTTTGTTTTAGTTTTTGGATAAAATCAAGCGAAGATTTTCAGTTGGATCGGTCGGTGGGAAATTAGGGTCTGAAGTAGGTTCTTGTGTGGAGATATATTGTAATTAAGACGATGTAATAAAACTTGAAAACGATTCAAGTCAATTGCGTTTTTTGCCTTAATTTGTATACTTTGCTATTAACCCAGATTAATCTGAGAAGAGAAGTTTTGGCTCTCCATAAAGCTTTGGTCTTGGCCTGTTTCAAACCGTGATATTGGCTGGAAAGAATATTTTCCAATTTGGTTTTATCGATATGGAATCGTGAGGCGCTGATTAAGTGTTTTTCACTAAATGAAAACTTTGTTCGCTTGAAAAAGTATTTTTTTGCTTTGCCATAATTTCGATAACGCAACTTCGTACACTTATTGGTTGCGATAAACTTACCTGTTCCGCTCGGCGTTCGGTTTCCCGGGTTCTCATTGTTATCTCAAACTCTAAAGGCGCCAGAAAATAATGCCAAGGTAGTTATACATCTTAGAAATGGACTCTAACTTTCTCAACAATATTTCTGGTTTATTATAGATGAAATTAAAAACACTGTGTAAGCAATCATATACTGCTTGCTAGTAATATTTCAGGTGAAGCCGGCGCAAAAATTTATGGTACTTTCTGGCTTTTGATATCTATTGCCAACGAATTAAATCTTAAAATTGAAGAACACATGTATGCCGTACAGACATACAGGTAACCTGGGTAGTTTTAAAGTTGCACTTCCATGTTCAAACTTTGCTTAGAATTGAGTTCAAAATTTGATGCAATTTTGACCAAAATTTCGCTTTAAATTTGCAATAAAAAATTAGGAAGCTTCCAAATTTTAGATCAAAAGTTTTCAAGTAACGCATCTTCTTCGATGATTGACTAACCGAATATACAAAACAGAGAGTTTATTCGTTCAAATTCAACAAAAATAATAAACTGTTTTCAAATTTTGATCAAAATTTGATTTCGACAAATTTTGAGCTAAAATTAGAACGTGCCAGCGCGCCTTACGAACCTGTGTAGGCTCCTGGTTTCATGATGCTTATTTAAATTGCTGACTGCTTATAAGTTATCAGATTAAAGAGGTTTTGTGTGAAATCAAACTTCTGGGTATTTCAACTGTGTTTTGTACAATTTTTATCTATGCAATTTTTAGGCAAAGACCATGTCAACTGACAGGTTAAGGGTTGAATTTAGCGAAGAAATCCTTGGAAATTATAAGGTAAGTCAGTAAATCCATGCTGATAGAAAATCTCTATAGTTTACAGAAAGTTTTAATTACCGTTGGGTTTAGCCCAGGTAATTGCAACCATTAATTGTTGCGTAACTTTTGAGTAAGTTAAACAACTGCTGCAGCAATGTTTATAATTTTTCAGTGGTTAAACAAACTAGAAATGCATGGACCAGGATAAATCCATATCGTCTTTTCAAAATTGTCGTTTTGTAGCGGTTTTGCAGTATCTAACCGCAAAATTCGGGTAACTAGCTTTCTGTGCATAGGAGAGTGGTCTAGCGCGCTGTCCCATACTACCAGTCCAGAAGGAAGGTGTGCGTTCAACTCTCGCCGGCACCTGAATGTTTACATTTTGAGTCGTTTTTGTTTCAAGCAAATAAATGATGCTCCTATAAAATCATTATGGCACTAACGTGGTATTAAGAAAAGGTGGCTAGAATCTTTGCTATGTCGTTTATTCTACAGATGTGAATTGATAAGATACGTATGAGGTAACATGCCAAAGTCGAGACTTATATTGTAAATTGATAAGCGATGAAGCTATATGCCAAAGTCTAGATTGTGCAGGCTCAAAATATTCACGAGCAGAACTATAGAAGCATACATCGCAATATAACAGGCTTCAGGTTGAACATATGAGCCCAAAATTGTAGAAACTCACCGGTCCGTGCGAATCGTCTAGTTTACTATTATCAATTATGCTCCGACTTATATAATGTGTCGTGTCATACAATCGTGTCTTGAAAAAGTAAAGTTAAATATTTGGGCTCGTTCAGGACTTCAGGGCGAATTATTTTTATAATAGCAACGAAACCCAAAAAATCTAGTTGTGCGCTGAAATTTCTCAACAGTCCACTTAATATAATAAACCAAGTAAAACAATATGTAGGAAATATTTCAAGTTTTATTATTGATATATACAGACACACAATAAAAATCTCACGGCGAAACATGAACAAAGCTTAAAAGAAATAACCCTAAAATTGCAATTTCCAAATGTTTGACAATTCGATATCGTCGCAATTTTAATTGTAATATTTGGAATTGGCTGCTTTTTATGCTCTGAAAACATTTAAATTTTGAAAGTCGAAAAATATTTTAGCTAGAAATTTATGCGAGTTTTCATACAAGAAGTGTGAAGTTGACTGCTGCATCTAAAAGCGATACGGAATGTCGTAATAATTCCAAGAATCTTGGAAAAAACTATCAAACTAATTCGGCAAAGAATTTCGATCCTACAACAACGTTGAATCATTCTATGGAGATATGTTGCAAATGGTACTTTACATATTACAAGTTTAAATCTATAAATATTTCATATTTCAAGTTTTGTAAAAGTGGAAACAATTTTTTTATTTTGAAACATAATTCTTTCCACGACTATGAAATATCAACCGAATTGTAGGATAATCTGGAAAATCAGGGCTATTTCCACGGCGTCTTACCGCGGGACGAAATCGATCTATTGCTCCAAGTCAACGGCGACTTTATCGTAAGAGAATCGCACAAAGCCGACGATATTCAAATAGTTTTGTCCATTTTTTGGGACGGTCCGAAACATTTTATCATTCGAACCAGTCCGGAGGTAAGCCAGTCACTTACAGAGGCGCTGAAATAGATGGGACGGTCCGAAACATTTTATCATTCGAACCAGTCCGGAGGTAAGCCAGTCACTCACAAAGGCGCTGAAATAGATGGGACGGTCCGAAACATTTTATCATTCGAACCAGTCCGGAGGTAAGCCAGTCACTCACAAAGGCGCTGAAACAGATGAAGGTACAAGACATTTATCATTCGAACCAGTCCGGAGGTAAGCCAGTCACTCACAAAGGCGCTGAAACAGATGGGACGGTCCGAAACATTTTATCATTCGAACCAGTCCGGAGGTAAGCCAGTCAATCACAAAGGCGCTGAAATAGATGGGACGGTCCGAAACATTTTATCATTCGAACCAGTCCGGAGGTAAGCCAGTCACTCACAAAGGCGCTGAAACAGATGGGACGGTCCGAAACATTTTATCATTCGAACCAGTCCGGAGGTAAGCCAGTCACTCACAAAGGCGCTGAAACAGATGGGACGGTCCGAAACATTTTATCATTCGAACCAGTCCGGAGGTAAGCCAGTCAATCACAAAGGCGCTGAAATAGATGAGACGGTCCGAAACATTTTATCATTCGAACCAGTCCGGAGGTAAGCCAGTCACTCACAAAGGCGCTGAAGTAGATGGGGAGGGCCGAAACATTTTCTCATTCGAACCAGTCCGGAGGTAAGCCAGTCAATCACAAAGGCGCTGAAATAGATGAGACGCTCCGAAACATCTTTATCATTCGAACCAGTCCGGAGGTACGCAAGGTATCAATCACAAAGGCGCTGAAATAGATGAGACGGTCATGTTCCGAAACATTTAAAACTGAGGTAAGCTCACTCACTCACAAAGGCGCAAAATGAGATGGGACGGTCAACCATTACCATTGAACTTATGAGGTAAAGTGAGTCACTCATATTGGCGCCGGAAAAATCATACTGGGGAATGCTGAAACATTTATCATTCGAGACCATATGTAGCACCAATCTCAAAAGGCGCCGGACGGGTCCGAAACATCCTATCATTGAACGCAGTCCTGAGGGTACATCACGAAAAGGCGCTGGAAATAAGAGGCGGGGACGGTCTCAAACCATCGAATATCTCCGGCCATATCACAAAGGCGCTAAACAGGATGGGGCGGTTTGTTTATTATCATCGAACCAGTCCGGAGGTAACCAGTCAAAATGGCGCCAAAATAAGAACGTCCGAAACATTTTATCATTCGAAACCAGCCACTCACAAAAAGGCGCTGAACACGGTCAAAGTTCAGTCATTTTGAGGAGGTAAGCCAGTCAATCACAAGGCGCTGGAAGTAGTATAGGGGTCCGAAAAGTTCGAAGCAGTCCTGAGTACGATTACAAAAAGGGCGCTGAAATAGATGGGAATGCCAAAAGATTTATCATTCGAACCAGTCCGGACTGGTTCGAATGATAAATGTTTCGGACCGTCTCATCTATTTCAGCGCCTTTGTGATTGACTGGCTTACCTCCAGACTGGTTCGAATGATAAAATGTTTCGGACCGTCCCATCTGTTTCAGCGCCTTTGTGAGTGACTGGCTTACCTCCGGACTGGTTCGAATGATAAAATCTTTTGACCGTCCCATCTATTTCAGCGCCTTTGTGAGTGACTGGCTTACCTCAGGACTGGTTCGAATGATAAAATGTTTCGGACCGGTTGATCGATTTCAGTGCCTTCGTGATTGACTGGCTTACCTCCAGACTGGTTCGAATGATAAAATGTTTCGGACCGTCCCATCTGTTTCAGCGCCTTTGTGAGTGACTGGCTTACCTCCGGACTGGTTCGAATGATAAAATCTTTTGACCGTCCCATCTATTTCAGCGCCTTTGTGAGTGACTGGCTTACCTCAGGACTGGTTCGAATGATAAAATGTTTCGGACCGTCCCATCTATTTCAGCGCCTTTGTGATTGACTGGCTTACCTCCGGACTGGTTCGAATGATAAAATGTTTCGGACCGTCTCATCTATTTCAGCGCCTTTGTGATTGACTGGCTTACCTCCGGACTGGTTCGAATGATAAAATGTTCTCGGTCGTCCCATCTATTTCAGCGCCTTTGTGAGTGACTGGCTTACCTCCGGACTGGTTCGAATGATAAAATGTTTCGGACCGTCTCATCTATTTCAGCGCCTTTGTGATTGACTGGCTTACCTCCGGACTGTTCGAATGATAAAATGTTTTTCGGACCGTCCCATCTGTTTCAGCGCCTTTGTGAGTGACTGGCTTACCTCCGGACTGGTTCGAATGATAAATGTTTTGGGAATCGTCCCATCTGTTTCAGCGCCTTTAGCGCGCGTGTAATCAACGAGTACACATAG
>JASANE010027674.1:0-58737 GCA_030248225.1 Trileptium ribeirensis
TATTGCTATTGCCTACGCCGTTTGCAACTTTTTCGCCCGAATCGGTGTTATGCTTGCGCCACAAGTTATTTTGCTTCGAGAACTTTGGCCGGCCGGGCCGTACTTTATTATGACATTTGTTTGTGTAATCGCGTTGCTTCTTTCGTACAAATTTTTGCCTGATACTAAAAACAAGGAGTTACCAGCAAATATTAAGGAAGCTAGCCGATTAACGACTATGTGAATCCAGCACAACACGTTTACAATCGCTGGGTTGTAGTCTCGTCTATAGTCGTCTATGTGAAAGAATCTACCGAATTAACGACTATGTGAATCCAGCACAACACGTTTATAATCTCTGCGTTCTAGTCTCGTCTATACTCGTCTATGTGAAAGAAACTACCGAATTAACGACTATGTGAATCCAGCAATACATGTTTATAATCGCTGTATTATAGTCTCGTCTATACTCGTCTATGTGAAAGAAGTTCCGAATTAATGACTATGTGAATCCAGCACAACACGTTTATAATCTCTGCGTTCTAGTCTCGTCTATACTCGTCTATGTGAAAGAATCTACCGAACTAACGACTATGTGAATCCAGCACAACACGTTTATAATCGCTGCGTTCTAGTCTCGCCTATACTCGTCTATGTGAAAGAAACTACCGAATTAACGACCATGTGAATCCAGCACAACACGTTTATAATCGCTGTGTTCTAGTCTCGTCTATACTCGTATATGTGAAAGAAGTTACCGAATTAACGTCTATGTGAATCCAGCACAACACGTTTATAATCGCTGTGTTCTAGTCTCGTCTATGCTCGTCTATGTGAAAGAAGCTACCGAATTAACGACTATGTGAATCCAGCACAACACATTTATAATCGCTGTGTTCTAGTCTCTTCTATACTCGTTGAAATAAGCTACCGAATTAAGGACTATATGAATCCAGTACAACACGTTTATAATCGCTGCGTTCTAGTCTCGTCTATACTCCAAATGATACATACCATTAAACGTAATTGGTTTTTGAGCATTTTCAAAATATACGCTTTCAAGCATTTAAATATTCTCGCTAATGTCATGCACGTTGCATTGAGTATAGGCATTGAACAGTTTTGAGATTATCCAAGGTCATTTTGTTGTATCTTATTCGTTCTTATAATACAGAAGCACATACGTCCGCGAATATCTGTTCATTGTGAAGGTGGGTTTGCTGTAAACATAAACAAATCCTAACTTGCATAAAGTTGGTCAAACAGCACAAAAATATTAGTCAATTTAGAAATTTTTGAAAATTATATACTAATTTGCAGTAGTACTATTGCCAATATTTTTATTGATATGAAAAAATATGCTTGAAAAGCGAACTATTAATTCAATTTTTTTGTTATAACGAATTATATGTTGAAAATGGGAAACATTGGTAATTGGGATTTAATGAAAGCACACTAACCTATAAGGATATTTTAGAAAGCGATTTGTTGCTTACTTAAATTTAGCTGCAAATGCAGCACGTGATAAGGAATACTTATAGTAACGTTTTACACTTGTAGTGCAAAACCTAAGGTTGTGCATATTTACCGCGCAGACATGTCGAGAGCCACGAATTACCTAGTACTTATAGCGATTGCCTCTTTCAGGTTTTCCAGAAATTTCCAGGAATATATTATCACCATATTATAAATTAAAATTTAAGGTAAATTTTAGGCGAATTTTGTAGCTGTAAAATCGCTTTTCCCAAGTTTAAGTTTAAGACTGTTGGAAATTTAAGATTTTGTGATTCGACGACGATATAGCACAATCAATTAGAACTCTCCGGCACCACTCAAACGTGGGTAGCACACTGTAGCTGTAATGTTAACTTTCATGGAGTAAGGTTGTGACGCGTTGAATAGGTGCACGAGTTCGGCGTTTGAACGTACTAGTGAGCGAAAGTGAGCAGTTGGTAAGCGAAGTATGATAGTTCTGCAGGACGAAGAGATGACAATAACACAGGACGCTAGCCATTTTATGATATATAATAGATTCCTGTTGTAAACACAGTTGTACGCGTTGCGCACGTAGTAGATCCTAAAAGTCCTGTTCCACTATAAATATTCCTGGCCCAACAGTGTCCACAAAGCAACACAGATATCAAATGAGCCAACTTCCAGTTATTATATCAGGATATGAGATGACAAACCTACTAATAGTTATCACACGAAAATGATGTCTACTACTGCGTCACCATTGATCTAGGTTGCTGCGCTGCTTCCACATTTCCAATTATTCATACGATAGGAGATTATGCGAACCTACTAACAATGATATACCAGCCTACGAAGGATCACGTTTTCTCGAACACTTTTCCAAGCTAACTTTTAAAAATATATAAATTTTTCAATATCAAGAGCCTGCCAGCATCAACAAGCATCATTGTGCCAGTCCAAAATTTCTACCACCATTCACTAGAGCAGTTACATATATAAACCAAAAACTTTATTTATCACTAATATACCTAACCCATGATTTGAAACATCTACTGGGCGTTATAGCACCCACCCGATAAGGCAAAACTTTTAATATATACGCAACGTATGCTTTTGATTTTCTTGTACTGTTCAGACATCATTATTGATTCATTATATTTTTCGAACAGCCATGTTTAAATTTGCGAAAAAAGCAAAAAGAAGAAAGTTCAAAGTCAGGATCGAAACAGTACCTCACGATTAAGACACGAGATACATACCAATCGTCCATTGACCCAAAGTTTAAACCACTTTTAGAAATGTTTTATACTAGTCAATTATAATTTGATGGTTCCAATGAATTGTTTAATTTAAGTTCAATGGTCCAAATTTGGTGTACAGTACAAGTATCGGTGAAATTCGGAGAGTATGGGGGCGGGAGGAGTGAGGTAGGCAGATCCTGTACCTTTAGCAACTACATCAAATACTCAAATCAAATTGAATTCTGTTGTAGAAATCTCTATACAATAAGGACACATGCATTTTGCGCGCTCTTTATAGTGCGAATTGGCAGTTTCGTTTCACGGTATGCTATATTCAGCAGTGCATTATGTTTAATATAAAATGTAACATTGCGGAATGTTTGCTCAAGCACCAAACATAGCTCAATAAATTCGTGTTGTTCTAGCCATTGCTTTTCTGCAACTATTCATTCGGTCTAGTAAACTACGTAAAATATATTTAATTTCCAGTATCAGCAAATGTAGAGTAGATAGTAAAAGCGTCCGTTCATAAGTATTTTAGTTAAAGTTAAACAATTGCAGAATGGCAATGACAACCCAATTTACGGTCATGAAAGTGCATGGCAGTCCGTTGTGTTAAAATTCGACGTTGTACCTAGTAGCACTATATGTGGATCGTTACCCATTTTCGTTGTTGTTTAGGCAGTCGAATCGGTGTCTTCTGTACCTTGGCATCGCGTTCTTGTAAGGTGTAATAATGTACAATGTCATCGTTATCTTCATCTTTCATGATAATAACATCGCTTAACACTAATGACAGTTCACACACTGCTGCAGACAGTGTAAACATGACAAGTATAGCAACAAAATAGACACTAAGCAAACAGGATATTCCTGTTTTATATTGGGTCCTTTTCAGCGTTTCGATATCATTTCCAGGTCTCGGTATAGTTTTATAGTTTCTAATCCGGATTTTGGATTGACTGACATATAGCTCTGTTAAATCACACTTGATTTACTCGTACCCCGCTATTTGATAGTATAACAGCCGGTCGCCAGGCGTTCGACACGCATGATGAGGCCATTTTATTTTGATTCTGTTTTCAGCTAATAAATCCACCAACTGCACAAACTCGACTTTGGAGCAACCCAACATTTTCATTTTTTCTGCAGTTCTTGAATTTGTTGAGTCTTGCCCTTGGCTCGGGGAGTTTAAGACAAAACCGAAAAAATTTAAAAAAAATTCGCCCGGGCCGCTAATTGAACCTGCTCTGATACCTTTTTCTGACTTAAACAATTGAGCTACAGTTCTCTATGAGAGTGGACATCCGGAGACGGAGAAATTGAGAAAAACAGGTTTATGCATGCGCCACTGAAAATTGCAAATAATGGTCGCCATATTATCATGTATTTTGACTTATGACGATTTCTAATCAAAACGCACGATCTCCGGTGTCACCGATTTGTTTTGCTCACGTATCATTGTCATGTATTTTCATTGTCATGTTTCATTGTCATTTCACCGTTGTCACGTTTCGCTCACATTATCATGCATTTTAATCGGGTAAACTTATGACGATTTCTGATCAAAACGAGCAATCTCCGGTGTCACCGATTTGTTTCGCTCATGTATCATTGTCATGTATTTTCATTGTCGTGTTTCAATGTCATTTCATCATTGTCATGTTTCGCTCACATTACCATGTATTTTCATCAGGTATACTTATGACGATTTCTGATCTGGACGCGCGATCTCCGGTGTCACCGATTTGTTTCGCTCATGTGTCATTGTCATGTATTTTCATTGTCATGTTTCAATGTCATTTCATCATTGTCATGTTTCGCTCACATTATCATGTATTTTCATCAGGTATACTTATGACGATTTCTGATCTAGACGCGCGATCTCCGGTGTCACCGATTTGTTTCGCTCTGCATTCCACTGCCACATATATTGCCCATTTCCACTTGGCTCTACTGTGCTGAATTCGGGAAAATGAACATTTTTGTATTAAACCAACAGCCTTATAGAAATGAATTAAAACACACGATCGGCTGCATGCATACGTATGGCTGTTTTACTTCATATGTAGTCGATGAGGCCTCCTTTGTATATTTTTCAAATAATGTTAAGCCCAATTTTCACGGTAGTTGGGAATTCGGTGATCGAGGCGCCTCTGTATTACATTATGTAGTTATACATCCACACATTATGTAGTGATATATTATATTTTATTAATATATAATAAAATATATTTGGGTATATTTGATATATTTGAATATGTTCTTTATATTAAAAATCGAATAATAAGTAATCAGAGGCAATTCAAATTAGAGCTGTTGGGTAACAGCTTCGATCCCGGATATATCTTAGTGGTGTGTACAATTTTACAGTAATCAAGCATACTGATCATCAGAGGAACTGACTAAGTAGTGCGGATTAACAAGAAGACTAATGCACGACTAAACTTAATCTGCACCCACTTACAATCCTCTTTTGTAAAACACGATGTCGAATCCATATCCATTGTTACGGAACAATCAAGAAAACCATTCGATTCACTGCTAGCATAAAAGTGGTGATTTGCAATGACAGTTCTATGAAGGTTATATGTTTTTTGTGGGGATTTGTCTGTGCTGGCGAACAAATTCAATATAAATGTGACAGAGTAGAAAAAGGGTCCTGTAATTTGTCTTTGATTGTTCACGAATATAACTTTTTTATTCAAAAGCGATAAATTTTCCTTCTTAAACAATTTTGAGTGTTCGCGAACAGAAAATGGCCAATTTTTGCTTCAGATGATAGAGTTCGCTATCGGATTTTTTTCTAAAAAACAAAATGGAATAGTTTTTGGGCGCAGGCTAAGTTTAGTCGCGCATAACATTCCAAAAGGAATTAGTCTAAAAATATTACCATGATTGCTGAATGTTTGTTTTAATATAGTTAGCGATGCTGTTTATTTGAATATAAAAACAAGGCAAGTTACCACCGTTCATATCTCCAGTTAAACGCTTCTTTCATCCGTTGTTAAAAAACAACGCTGACAACGCTGGTGGTAGATCGTTACCTACTGTGCCTGCGACCGTTTTATATTCGCTACAATCGCTGCTCGCAAAATGCCGCACGTGCCTCTCGCAGTTGCCGACACGATTGAACGAAACAAATCGCTCAATACCACACAGTGAACAAATGTACAAATTACGCTTGACAAAGAAATGGAGCAAATTTTACAATAAAATTTACAGACTATGCATAAGTAATGTTGGCTGAACAAGTTCTAGAAAAATTTAACATTTTGTTTCCAACAGAAGATCAGGGAAAGCCGAACAATTTTGAAAGGACAGGTGAAAGTAAGTAGACGAATGATTCTGACGAGAAACAAAACTAGGAAATAATCATTTCGATTTCATAAAGATTCATAAGCGCCACGCGGCTGTTACAATCATTAGTGCGACAAAAAGAAAAATTGTTTTGAAATTCCGAACGAAGCCAAGTATTTGTAAACAAAAATGAAGTATGGTGTACAAGTATTGTCGACTTGATAAGCTAGATGTTAAAAACTCGTCTGCCACAACTTTACTGACAACAACTGAAACCAACATTCAAAACCCTAAGTCAGACTTTGCTGGATTACGAGATGAAATCAGGGCGATGTTCATATTAATTTTGAAAAACATTATAAAATTCTATGAAAACTGTTCCGGCTGAGCGATTGCCGAAATACTTAATATTGAAATTTCGCAGCAGTCCACCAATTTATTCTCTGCTCGTAATATTGTCGGATGCAGTTGCCGCAACAGATGCAGTTATAACTGTTTATAAGGGCGACAAAAAGTGTTTTAAATGGCAATTCTATTTGCTCTTTATCCATCGTCGCATAAACGCGGATTGGGTTAAAAAGTTACAATCAGGTGCAAGCGTCTATACAAACTCGAATGATATACGTGATCGGTCAAAATCATTTCTATCAGCGAGTTTGATGACGATAATTAGTTATCAATTTTTGTAACGGTTATGAGGAGACGATTTTGTCCTCTAGAGACCAAAACTATGAATATACTAACGATATTGCTGCTTTGGGTTCCGAACGGTGAAGAGGGTAATGGGCATTAATGTTGCATTATGAATTTGAATAAATTTTATGTTTTCAACACGCAAACAGGATGTATCGCTGTCCGCTATCTTAGTTCTCATTTAGCATTGAGCACCGCGCTGACCTTCGTTTCATATATGTGTAAGTTGTAGAATTATAATTGCCCGAGGAGTATAATACGTTAAAATTCAATTCGTATCCAAAGATGTTACTTCAATCATGTCTATTTTACGTCAATTTCGAAACGTACCTGATAATGCAACTCTACGCAATGTTCATCATAATTTTCATTATCTGACAAGCGACGCGTTACATTCCCGGTGGAAATAGCACATTCCTTGATGTAGAGTACTATATGTTTGACAGAATTTGATACATCGACGATTAAAGGGTGCAAATAGCTTATTACTTGTTGTAGAGTACTATATGGTTGACATACTTTTCTACATCGATAATTAAAGGGTGTAAATATCATATTCCTTGTTGTAGAGTACTATATGTTTTGACAGAATTTGCTACATCGACGATTAAAGGGTGCAAATAGCTTATTTCTTGTTGCAGAGTACTATGTGTTTGACATAATTTGCTACATCGACGATTAAAGGGGGTTAGAAACGAACATGTTGTCGTTGTGTTTTTAAGAACCCGTTTCCAGTGCTGAAAGAAAGCACTCTAAAATGGACAATCACTGTGAACAATATGTGTACCAGATTTGTATCGACATGTGTTCATGGCTGTTTGCTGCCGTCATGATAATTACGAAGAATATGTATATATGATAACTGATAACTATATGTTGGTTTTATCGTGCTGGAAATATAAAACGCTTCATATATGATTTCCACTGTAATTTCGTAACGGCGGTTTGTTTCCGATGTAAAACTTTTATTTACTGACACTGGTTCGTTAAAGTAACGTTAACTTCGAACCAGATAACTTTTATTAAACTTTTCGAAATGACGAAAGGCACTTGATTTCAGCGATTATCCGCAAACCAACTTTCCACAAACATAGAAAATAATGACAGTTATATCAAAAATAACCACGGGACTAACAGTCCAAACAGACGAATTCGTGGGTCTAAGATTTAAAACCTATAATATATTATGCACAAATCACTCGGAAAATAGTAACAAAATAATCAGTAAAAATTATTGTCAAGAAACATCTAGCTCATCAGGTTACATTTCGGGCTTGGAAAAGAGAATGATCATGTGATATTAGTTAAATAAATTACGAAATTTAAGACATGAAATGTTTACTGTTCTATCAAATAATTATTATATCCACATACACCGACAAACGGATTATATTGAACAATGGCATTCTAATGTTCGCCTTCGCATACAATGTATTGAAACACAACGGATAAGATAGTTTAGAGAACTGACATATTGAATGTTTTACCGTTTTATAAAACTAAATATAGAAACTTAACAAGACGTGTCACGTTTGCCATATAAGGCTATTCGGCAACCATCGGTTATACATTACTATTCTTCGCAGCGTAGCAGCTAACTGTATAAAATCAACCTCAGGCCGAACTGCAAAATTGTACAATCGAAGTGAGCACTGCCACTGATGATGAATTTATACTTATATCATAACGAATGTACAAATAGAAAAGATATAATAAATTCGTTGTAAGACAGATTATATAGTTAAAGCCGTGCATCAAAATGACTTAACGCACATTTAGCTAAATTAGCTGTATTACACGTCCGTTGAAGGACAGCCAGGCGTGCGTCAAGTGATTTGTAGGCACGGTTGTGTTGTTTAACTCTTTCAAACTCGTGCTGACGCACTCGTCTGAACTCGTCACAACCGTGCGTATAAATTACTTAACGCACGATAGCTGTGCTGCAGCTATTATTTATATAAGCATCATCAGTGCATTTGAACTAGACGATTGAAGCACTGCATCCCGAATTAGCACATCAAATTATATTACGCGAGTCTTTATAATTGTTTGCTGTGTGTGATTCCGATTTCGTAAAATCTGAACATATTAACAGTGTTTTATACCGACGGGAATTAGCAAATTTGTACAGCATCAATTTCCTTTATAAAAATACCTAATACTATGTCAATCAACTTTAAACAAGTTATCAATCACAATTACAGTTTTTTTCGCAAAAATACTGTTATAAATAGTATCAGGGTAGTTCGAAAATAATTTTCATGACATTCTGGTCTTATGTTAACGGTATGTAACTTTCCAAACCAAGTACCTATATTTATATAGAATTTTATTTTTAAATTGTTGCACAGATTGAACGTTTTTTGTGTAACATTTATTTTTAATGATGTTTTGAACGCCTGTAAAATATACAATTACTATTTTAATATAGAAACCACCCCCAACACCCCACCCCCCCCCCCCCCCCCCCCGGTTGCATATTAGGCGCCAGAGCCACCTGAATACATCCCAAATTGAACAGGTCCACGTCATAACAATTTTTCAATAGGACCTCAGCGTGTTCGTGTAAGGCTTGTGTAAATGCGATCTATAACCGAAAATATAGTGCATGGTGCCATGATTTGTCAGTATTACTATTCTGCTTATTAACCTTTTGCTTATTAACATTTATCGCTCATTTTACTTATCATAACCCATTGCTTTGATATGTGCTTATAACTTTTGCCATTGCATGTATTATTGTCGTACGTATGTTGTGTCGGGCTTTCATTTAGGGAAGGAACTGCGTGGTAGGAATTGAAGGTATAACCTGGTAGGAGTTTGGTTCGGAGAAATTAAGAAGCAATTTACAATGTGCTAATTGTGAACTGAAAATTAGGTATTGCTGTAAATTCGGAGAATGCATCCGGGACTCGACCACCCGCCCTCATAGCGTTGTAGTCTCAAAATTATGACCGTCCGGGAATAGGAGGCCATAGATCACTCAAGTGGGACCATTTGCCCGCTAGTGATCAGAACCGATTCCTCGGTCAAAAATAACAAATGGGGCCATGGTCGCGAGTAATACATGTAGCCGTGGTCACGAAAACAACGAAAAGCTACAAGCTTAAACTAGTGAAAATCAGGGGTACGGTAGTTTCCGCGTATTCGGAGTCGGGTCTATTCGTCGGCCCGTAACCGCCCACCGGTCAGATTTCGGGCAACCGCCCGAGTACTTTTTGATAGGGCGTTTCTGACAAGGTCAAAATACCTCAAATCGCATTCGGATCTAACCGTAACATTAAGCAGCGAAACACGTCGGAATTGAACCAACAACGTTACTTACGCTAAGTTTTGTTGTTGGTAGTCGCTTGGGATAGGTGTATATATATGTATGAATGTAGGTTAAAATACTTCAAATCGAACGTATCTACCGACCTTACAGGTATATAGTTGAAATTGAACCAGCAACGCCCCTTGCGCGTTTGGTTGTTGGTCGTCGCCAGCGATAGCCGAATCTCATATGCATGTTGTAGGTATTCGCTGATGTCAACCCCTCTATTTTCCGAAACCTCCATGTCTGGTCAGTAGTTGCAACCGATTTCGTTGAATTGTCGCTTTTGGGACCGCTTATTTTTGCGAACAAGGCCACCACGATAGAACCTACCATTTCACCAAACGATATATGTCATCGGACGACTAAAGAACGCCGCCGGGCCTACTTACGCGCTTTGATCCGCCAGAGGACGGCCGCCGAAGCTCCCGTTTTCACGCCATCAGCACCTAAAGTCGCGTGGCTTGCGCTAGGGTAACCGGTCCTTCTTTTATTGCCGAATCACCGACCGGAGTCATGCGCACCGTTACATAGCCCACCCATTCGGGCATCTACCAAGCCCAAGCGGGTCTCGATCCGACAAGCCACCACGCTGTTTATACGAGTTGCATTTCTGTTTTGTGACCATTCCATAACACAGTATAACATTGACATAAATCCCTATCGGTTTTGCACCTTGTCCGTACCCGATCCCTGATCCTTAATGTGCACATGGGACCCTTCATTTTACTCGACTACTTTTGGCAAACAGAACGATATACGGCGGGCCTCCGGCCGACGTCCAGCTAGCCCGCTACGACCCGTCAAACTGCCCCTACTTTGGAATACGAGCTCAAGATTGGCATAAAATATCTGAATCCTTATTTCCGACTCGAAAGTGGGCAAACTGCCACTCATTATGCTCGCCTTGTTAAGACATTCCCAAATATATCCGGCGAGTCTCCGTCCTCCCATTCATTAAGCCGGGACGGCCATCGAAAGCGCCCCCACCTTCGTCCAGACTCTCCCTATCACAGTCGTTTTAACACATTTTCAATTTTGACACCCGGGAAAGGCGTGTCGCCACTCATTTGAATCGCCTAGTTTTGGCGAGTCCAGCGATCGGGCGGGCGTCGTTCTGCCCAGCCGTTATGGTGGAAGAGCCCGCCAAATTCCCCTACACTAAAATTTACCAGTCGACCCGACTGGGTCTGGCCCCAATTTCGCGTTCACCCCCTTGTGTTCGGTGTCATTCGACCCTGTTTTTTGTATTGGGAATGGATCTGGCTCCGACCTGCCGAAATTCCCTCGGGAACCCCCTGTCCCACCCCTTCCCGTGTCTTTCTCTTTCTCTTTTCGTCTTTTCTTTGTTGTTTTTATTTCCTTTTCGTTTTCTCTTCGGCTGCACATCTAGCCGCCGTCGTTGTTCGTCGTGCTCGCTTTGTTTGTCTTGCCGCCGATACCTCGTCGTACTAAAGACAAATCCCGGAGACGATGACGAGGACGACAGAGGACACCAAGACGACAAAGAAAAACAGAACATATACGTATGTGTACATATATCATATATATATAAATTTTATAAATTTCAGAGTTATATTCGCATGTATTATATAGATACATAGATGAGCGAAGGTGAGCAAAGGGGGTAGGTTTGGTGTCCAGTAGCGGACCCTGGGAGGTCCTGCCAGGGACGCCCTCCCAGCTAACGATCCTTGGGAGGGTGCCCCATCTCCTACTCCAGTGTGGATCCTGTCCGATAACCCATGCACCCTGGGACGCCCGAAAGCAAACAAATTAACTGGAAATCGTGATAAGATGTGATTTCCTTTGACATGCCGAGGTGTCCTCAAAATAGACGGTCAGGTTCCGCATGGCGATAAAGACGCATTAGCTGAGCGGCATGTCGATATAACAAAGACGACAACAGAGAAATTAACAGATGGTGCCGCAATTGGGATAATGTCTAAGCGGGAAATAATTTGCCAGCTCATCGGGTTATTGGATTGATTGCGCTTTTCGACGATTGCGCGCATGATTAGTGTCCAGATTTTCTAATTGTGCTGTGATCTACCTTCAGGCAGGTCGTCACGTTTGGCGTTAAGTGATTAATTTAAACGACGAGGAAGCGATTGAGCAATCCGAAGGAAGAAACATATTTTAATTTTGACCCGAATTAGATCAGGTGCAGGAAGCCAGATGTCCCGAAATTCGCTACTAATAGTTGAGTAATCTTTGACAGGATGTCGTTCTGGTGATCGATGTTTTGGATCTGATTAAAGCGACATCCGGCACTGATTACGGGAAAGAAATGCTTCAGAGTTCACAATTTCATGGGAAAAATTGGGTAGATATCACAGATGTTGGACCTCCGACAATTCAGAGGGTTCAAGTTTGATGTCGGCAATTTCGATTGAAGCCGACTCTCTCTAACAGAGATCACGGGTTTACGGTAACCGGTGAATCTAAAAGCCACGGAATTTTTCAATTGGATCTTGCAATGAAAAATTGAAAAGAAGGGGCGTTGGAAAACTGCCCCTGATTGGGCGACGAATAAACGGCCATCTTAAACTATAGCCGAAAATCTTGAAGTGACCAGCAACGCCATTTCTCGTGGAATTAGTTTGACTTCTGCAGCTGGTCGACTCTACTGACCGGTTCCGTGCCTCGGCTGCAATAGTGCGCTATCTTATGTTTTCTTGTTTCTTCTTTGATTTCACATGTTTCGCTGGACTCAATTTAGGCTTGTGAGGGCAAGATGTGATGCCGTCGTGCACGGTTAAAGTTTTCTTTTTTAAACGGGGAATTTGCGTGCCTTCGGGCAGGCTAGTAACAGACAGTCGCCGACGTGCTTATAGATAAGATGACCCGTAAAATGTCGTGCCGGAAAGTAGCCAGATACCCATTCCCTTCTCATTGATTTGTAATCCGTCTTAGGGCAGACTCACCTAAACCCTGACGTGCTACGCCATAGTGCAGCCTGGAATCATCAAATAGTCGAGTTCCGATTCATGTGAGTAGGTAGGGTTCACCAGCAGAAGCCACTCTGGTTCCCCATGGTCATAGGTAGAATACAAATACACTTATTCGATATAAGAGATCCTCAATTTTGCATGAATTATTGCGTTGAGTTAGGTTTGGAAAAGTTTTTCCTGAGGCGACCGCGGTTAAAACTTTCCCTAAAGTGATCCCGGATTTGGTCAAATCTAGGCGTTGTTTGCGGGTTTACGGTTTATCGGGTTGCTTTAAACTCTGTAATTGAGTGTAGGAAGTCCGGCGCTCGTGTCGCTCTTGAGGTCGGACGGATTTGAGCCGCAGCGTAAAAGATGGGCACTCGCACGAGCCCCTAGGAAGTTTTTGGGACGTACAAAATTTTACTATGTTTGCTCTGAGTTGTAAATTTGGAAATAAAAGGAGGACAAATTTTTAGGACCGTAACTGCTCGAGCCTTCGGAACGATGGTCTTTACTTGGATTTTGGTTTGTGCTTAGCATGCTTATCTCGACTTCTTCGTTATGTTCGTATGCTAATCTATATATAACATCATGATGTTTGGGCATTCCCATGTATATATATGGTGAATCGATTTCAGTAATTTCCTGCGTTATCTCATGCAGTTTTAAGTGATTCAACGGTACAACCTAAGTCAGGATATTGGTTCATAGCCGTCTTCTTTTTGGCGAATAATGACGCTCACCGATGGACAAAATCTTAATGCCCCAGTCCCTGACCATGGAATATGGGCTCATACAGTATTCAAACCTTGGAACTATCCAGCAATGTGTGATGTTCTAGGTCGAAATCATTAAGAGTTTCCCCTTCTATAGAAAATTTATCACTAGGGTAGGACAAATCTGCTACACGTTTCAGATTCTAGCCTGGTTGATGTTTGGGACTCGCTGATCGATAACCGTAAGCTGTGGCCGCGTTCTAGCACCGGTGAAGTTTCGTTATGTTCATGTTTCACTGCCACCCGGGAATAGCCCACTGTTGTTGTTCCCAGTCGCAATATGATTGAACAAACAATATTAACTCTGCCTAAGTTTGAGAAATCCCTGCAGTCTTTGGGCTCTTTCTCTATTGCCTTGGCGTCACCTCTGACTCTCTGTGCTATGGATGATCATGTTGTCAAATTATGGTTTAAAAAGGACAAATAAATCACCTTTGTACAGGACATACTTGCAAGGGGAGTATCCTTACCCTACCAAAGTATTATCTCGTCACCGCCCCGCGTTAGGACTCACTAAGGCTTGGGTCCCATACATGATCGGTCAGGCACAAGAGTTTGTGTAACCCGAAGCCAAAATGAATCGCACTGAATACGGAAGAGTCGGTCGAATTCTAGAGAATGTTTCTGACAGATGACCCGTACCGGATGTCATAATACCGATGTTTAATAATGTACTGTATATCGTATTTGAGAATCATGCAAATTTTGGTTTATGTTTTTGCACCTCTTTTAATGTTTTATTTATCACCATAGATGTTGACCCTTGTTCGACGCAAAGTGCCCCAGTAGTCTTGCAAGCTGGGTATACGCGGGTCAGCGTAAAACGATTGTCCGCAATAATGATAGATTTCGTTCAGAGTAATGGCAGTGCCGTGCGCTACTGGGAGCGTATTCCGAAGCACACCAGGGCGTATTTCTGGAGCCATAGCTGAGCTTAAACTCGTCAAGAGTAGGAGTAACAGAAAGAGCTGCCCCTGGTCCGTAGTCGTTATGGGTTCTTACTCGCTCATGCCGGCTTCTTCTCATTTTCCTCTTCCCTGGAACATGCTTAAGGGAGTAGGCGTCGTATCGTTATAGTTATAGGTTCCACTGTATTTTACCCGCGAGTTACAATGTTTGTCTTCGCTCTGTCATATACCCCTCCGTGACGATATTGCCTGGCTTGTAGTGTACATATTCTTAAATAAAATATAGAAAATCAACCTATGTGTTCCGTGTTATTCGTTCGGAGACGTGATATATTCGTCCGTGTGGATAGGCTAGTGCTACGCGCCCCGGCTTGCGGGTGAGAATATCCCAAGCCCCGACGCGTAGGGTTCGCCATCAAGGTTATTACAAAAGAGCCAGGAAATCATTGCGAAAGGAATCCACGAAATCATCAATGGAAGCTACTCGCGAAAACATCACGCTCAAATTGTAGTTAGAATTTACCAGCAAGACTTCATTATTTCGAACGGACAATAACATATATCGAATCACCAACCAGCGGGTCCGATATCAAACTCTCAGGGACTGTCGGAACCCTGTGGGGGCCACATTCGCTACTTTCAAATTCCTAGGTCTACCCCCATAACTCATTGATCTGCAAAATCTCTATCAAATAGGGCACACATTCAAAGTTACATTTAGGACAATCGCGACCTAGACAACTTCCCTGTAAGATTAGGACTGGGAACATCGGTTTGGCATTATGACCTGAAAGCAGGTTTCTGTGCCAACCTCCCTGGGGGACCTCAGTAATCATACCAAGATATTAGACACGTGCGCAACCAATCGGGCGGGGTCCGAACACACCTGGTGAAGCGCGCCTGCAACTTGCTAAGCTCCATAGCTTCTTGGGTCTGACCAAGATTAGTGAGAGCATTGCAAATTTATGGTCCACGCTGGAGTTTCTGATAGCTGGGGTCGTATGGACATGGTGTTGGGAAGTTGCGCCATGCAGCTGCGTACCGTTATTACAATACACCGTTTCCAACGTTACAATCTTCATAAATTATCTTTCTCTTAAAATCTGAAACAACAAAGGAGTGATGTCCATATTTCTGCCATGCGTGCCAAATGGGCATTTACCTGATGGATTAGTTCAGATTACTTTGTTGAAGCTAAACCGTACACATACCGTACAACTATTTATAACAAGGCTATCGAATGATTATACTTATATACTTATTAACCAAAGAAGTCAATCGTAAGAACACATAGCGGGGGCACCGCCCAATATAGAAAAATCACCTGTGCTCAAAGCTGTTACAGGTTATGCACCCGATATTCAACACACTGCTGGAAATTGGCAAGTTAGCACAGCAGGACTTATAATTAAGTATTTTAAGGCATATATATGAAAATCAGAAAAACAAATCTACCTCAATTTTCAACGTGCGCAATTCCTATCGAGTGCGAATTGAGATGTACTGTAGAGTAGCGAGTCAACTTGAGATGGATTGAATAAATGTGCAATGGAGACGTGAATGTTTATGGAGAGCACAAGGGTGAGCCCTAGACAGAGGGAGTCGGACGCCTTGACAGCCGTGCCGGTTACGCCCCCGATAGCTTTCGAGATTCTGATTCTTAGTATTCCCCAATTCTTGGTTCTTGGAATGAATGAGTATAAAGCCAAACAGTATTAAGAGTTACACTTGTGATCAAATATGTAAAATCCATACATGCTGCAGGTCCGAGGTCCCAGGGATGTAGCTGGATGCTCGGGGTCGCCAGCACCCTACGACACGCCAGGTGGGTCAGCTGGTCAGCCGGCCATTATCAGCCAGCGCTTTTGGCCCCGCCTATAGATTATATGCTTGCGGTGTCTCAAGGGGCGGCCGAAGGACGACGTGTATGGGAGACACCTCATTGGGGATAATCCCAGTCTGCTCGCATGAACATGTATCATAAACCGATATTCCAGTATTCCCATAAAAATATAATTTTTAAATACTGCCCCGTCAACGATTTAATTGTATAAGTATCACAGAATATTTTGTATCATTTTACTTATTGGAATTTACAGATTTTTTCAAAGTATCTCTGTAAAAGTTTTTCTTAAAAGATTGAAATCGAGTTGCTTTACAATTTAATACTATTCTCGTTTTGTTTTTTTATTATTTGTTAATATAATCTAAACAATGCTCATAGAGTATCATCAATATGTAGAAATACATTTGCGGACACATGCCGCCCCACATAGAAAAGGACTGTAATACTTGCATGGCTTATTTTTATGTCTATAAACACAGTCTAGGGCTAGCTCTTTTGCTACAGCATTATTTAAAAACATATGGGACTTTCGTATTCACGTTTTTTTGCAAAATTAGGTCCGCAAAATTTTACTGAAACTGTATTAGCGGGGATTCCAAATTCACATCTCTTTGAAATAGCGGAAATCCTATCAGCTCGCAGTGAAGTTACATAACAGACAATGGGTTTTATTCGCGTCGGCGTTCGTCCGTTGTTGACGCTTTGGGTATAAATTATTGACAGCAGGTAATAATTACTGAGATCGTTGAGATTTAAACTGTACTCTTTATTTGGGTAACTGATTACATGCAGAACACAATAAGCTGCCCATGATGTTTCTTTCCAGCTGGATCTCAATTCGGCGACATCGGATGCGCGTCAAATACTTCAAAGTATTAACGCAGCAGCAGCGGACTAACTAATGTTTGTGCGATTAAGCTTTGAAACTAACGGAGAATACACGCTTTACACCTCAAAAAGCGGGTGAAATTTTAGAATCGGTTACTCAAAAGAACCTTAAGGAAGTTTTTGGATAAGTGATATTTGATCATTTCATTGATTTACTGTTGCATTAACCAGCTAGTAATTCACTTGTTTTGCAACACCAAAGTACGCTAATCATGTTCTACATACGCTTGAGGCTGTAGAATTGCCATCCTATAAATTGCAAGTACGATTCGGTTTTTTCATATCGCGGCACACAAAAGAACCCATCGTGTAGAACATTTGTCTACCCTGGTTGTCTCACCCTCTATCCATTGTACCATGGTGTCTTCAGCAACATAGTGTTTCTGCTCGCAATTTAAGGTGGTATTTAAATGCTGGTAGCGTCGACTCGGCAATAGTTTAACACAATCGTAAAAGTTTTGACAATATTATGGCGACAGCTACACAATGTTATTTTCACTGTTTCATCATGCTACCATTTGTGTCATATAGGATGATCCAGGTACTTAGCAATTATAAAAATGCGAATAGTGCTAAAACACAGGATCAGTATTTGTGGAGTTGGCCATACCCACATACGAAATATAAACAATTGCCTCGATTTTGAAATTTGTCGCAAACCTTAATATCTTGACGGCCAATCAAATTTTTTGTCTTCTAATACGCAATGCTTATTTCTTATTATATAGTTCGGCATTACTGTAACTTCATATTGGACGTTCCAACTTGTTTGATATACAATAATCGGATCAAATATCCATTTAATATATTACTAATGAATTGCGAATTGAAGCCATGGGAAATTTAAATAAACTGTCATGGCGTTTTGGTTAAATGTGCCGTCTTTCTCTAGCAAATGATGTTAGGGCGACCACGGTATTGTACACTGTAGTTATGCCAACTATTTATTGTAGACATTGTAATCCGATAGTTAATCCGTTATCATGCACACGATAAACACAATCGTTCATAATGAGAAAATAACTGTACCCAAGTGTTTTCTTCGTTTGTTTTGATTTAGCTTTATGTATCATTTAATACATGTGCACTTAGGGCCTGATTCTGTCACAGAGTCAAATCCGGATCGTGTCGCTTTAACAGTAGATCACGGACGGCCCTTGCAAAATAAAGTGTACAGCCTTGATAGGCCAGTGCGTTTGTGCAAGCTGTGCTGAGCCGTGGAACTATTTTATTACACGACGGTGACCATTAGAGCATATTTATTTAGTACTAGTATTAACTTTATTATGTTCACTTTTGGCGATGAATTTCTGAACAGGACACCTGATACTTGCCGTTTACCTTGAAATTGCATTAAACATTCCGGAAAATTAATTTTCGAACCATTTGCAGCTGTCACAAATGACAAAATAAGCCTAACTTTTAGCTATGTCTGCTGCCATATGTTTACATTTCATAGCACAATAAGGCACACTGATATTTTCTCAAACTGTCCGTACGCCAGGACACGCGGCGTTAAAGCTTAAGCTTATATTATGGCCTATTAAACCCAATTTTTCTTATGCAGCTGCTTGTTATACAACGCCCGTAAGTGTTATGTTAGCTATTATATACGGCCGAGGCCGGTCTTTGTGACAATTATATAGCCCAGCTAGGTTATCAGCTTTAATATTTAAACGGCCTGGTGCTGCTCGAAAAATATCAACTGTTTCAGGCTAGCCGAACTGGATGTTATGTCGCAGCCACGGTGGCCTGTGACAAAATACAGCCCTAGTGCACATATCTTAGGCGAATGATGTATTATTAACCCACAGAATGGCGGTGTATAAGATATTTGATTTCAGCGATGCATGTAATTCTAATACATAATGCTGTCTAAATTAAGTAATTGGTATAGCATTGTGTTATGCTAGTTTATTAAAGTACATGGCTGTCCATCGTTGGTTGTGTTTGTCTTTCGTCAGACTATGGTTTGTGTTCCATACTTAGGCCGCGGGGATAGGCGTTTCCTCAGGGGGGTCGCCGTTCGGTGGATGGGGTGCTGTGCCTCGGGCGCCGCCTATAGGTTCGACGCCTGCGGCGCCGCTAGTTCGATGGAGTGATCTCTGTTGGGCTGGGCGTTTCCAACTCAGGTTGGGTGTTTGACGCCTCAGGGGATAATCCACACTGTCCCATCCAATGAGCATGTATGTATTGAGTATGTTATATTGTCATATTGCATTGCTTTGCCCAGCCTTTTGACAGGAACACTTTAAGACCCCACTGTGGGATTTCACTCACCGTCAGAAAAAATGGACACTAAAACATTTCGATTCTTCCCGGAAGCGGAAACTAAAACTTTCTCCATAGTTTAGCCGCAAAAAATGACATTAAAAGTGTACCTATTGTCAACATCATCAAAGCGTTATTTAACGTATTGTACATGTTTGGAGGCAGAATAAATTGCGTTAAACAATACTACTGTAAACAGAGTCTGCGGTGACATTTGTAACAACCTGTCAAGATAACGAGATTAGAGGTGCGTTTGTAAATGATTCTTACCTAGCCACTATAATTGCTGTGAAATACTTTTCTTTGATGATTAATGTGCTTGATTAAGCAGAATTCGATGTAGCTATATTTTTACACAGTGCCACTACCTGAACTACTGGTTAGTTGTAACCAAATGCTCTGGGTAGAAAGCTCCATCTCCTCTGTTTTGCATTTTGTTCTGAATATGTAGGTCTGTGCTGTCCACAGCAGCTGGGTTTGGCAGGGTAGTTCGGAAAGAAATGTGAAAATAACACATGAATAACTACAGCATTTAATGACCATTTAATTCATTTGTTGTCGAGCAGAAGCTTTTTCACGTTTATTAATGGCACACAGTTTAAAGTTACATGTTGCATCTGTATCTTTGAGTCTCATAGCATAACAGTAACAACGAGATGTTTTGGTGTGAAAAGCAATTATCACCATTTTTGTCATTAAAAGGTCGAACTTGGATAGGTTACTTAAAATCTCAATAAATAACATATTGTTTTCTACGAAAATTTAAGCCGTATCAGATTGGTTCAGTCATACCCACCTGAAAACCTGGTATCGGCATTGATTTTAACATAAAATATAAATCTTTAACCCATCTTTTTCGCATGCGAGCGGGTTCTGACATATGTCGGTGTACAAATATAAATAACAAACCATCTTTTTATATTTATCTAAATTGAGTATTCCTTCTTCGTTGGTGGGGTTTTACGGGAGAAAATCTCTTTACTATTAAACGAAGTAAATGTACTGGTGATGTCAGTGCATATAATACTATATACAATGGTACTGTCATCGGAATGAATTTGCACGAACCTAAAGTGGCTTTTCATCAAGAATTGACCATTTAACAACTTTTTTGAGGTTAAGAGAACTCCAGATACGTAAAACGACATCGTTTTAATTAGATATACCTAATTGAAAATTTGCGAATATATTGTTTACCAAGTTAAGATATATAAATATATATAAAACTGACTACCAGTGGTTTTACAGAATGTAATACCAACGTGCAATTCGGTAAACAGAATTCCAATTTTATTGATGGATGTTATATGTTCTCTTAAATTTTCAGCAAGGAACTACAGCTTCAACAATTCGTTCGTAGACAGATTACGTTAGACACAAATGTAAATCCGATAAACTTTAAAATATGTTAATTTTTAAATGATTTTGATTTTTTTGTGGCATGCAACGGTTCCCTTATTGAATTATTTGACTGTTAAAGTCAAATAAAGGCAATAATACGGTAGGATTCCATTCCAGACAATGCTAGTATTGTTTTCAGCACACAACTTTTGAAACCATAACATTCTTTATTTCCCTCTATGATGTCTTTTCATACTGTACACAAAGTTATGGAGTTCAAAATCTTCCATTTTCGATAAAACTTAGAATTTTTGAGAATCAATTTTTCACTTGGCGGGTTCCATGAACTTATAGATCTGGATCTATACCATGCAAATAAACATTTCTTCATCGTATGCAGCGATACTGTAAGTCTATACGCCTATTGTAGTCTTGTTCGCTCAACTAAACTGAACAGCGCCTAAATTTGTCAATTTTTGCTGCAAACATTTAGCATGTATATTTTGTACCAGTATCGGCCACAACGGTAACGGTTATCCTATGTTGCAATACAACAATCAAAACCAACACGTTCAAAGGACAAAAAACGCCATAAGCACATCGCTCACTTTTGAAAATTTCATATTTGAGCATTTTTGATCATCGCTTTTATATCGCAGAAATAACTAGTTGCTCTGACAAAATATCAAAATATTTTAAGTTGTATCACGGAACGAATGGAATCAGTGATTGCGTTTGATTCCATGATGAAAAGAATTACAACTTGAAATATCGGGAGTCGAGCTGAGGCCAAAATCACAAGTGTCGGTTTTATGAGAATTCGAATGGTAATCAGCACGCAGCCACAAAGCTTTGAGCACAATTTTATTCAATCTATATATTATGCGTCGAATTAAGAATTGTGAAACAAATTACTCCGCTATGGTTTATGTGCAACACTATCAGCAAAAGATATTTTTGCACAGCCGACCACTGGTTGAAGAGATTTTGTTTAAGGTTTTACAGGTAAGAGACTCGTTTTACAGGTAATCGGATTACGTTTTACAGGTTTTACTGGTTTTACAGGTAATCGGATTAATGGGTAAATATTTCTCTTCTAACCTAGAAGCACTAAAATACACTTTAAGTCAGGTGCAAATTTAACGAACGCATGACTATCTACTATTTAGCCACAATGTCAATGAAATAATTTTTACAATAATTACGTTTATTTCGGTATCGTAATTTCAGTTGTTATATGTTATGCAGTTTCAGTGTGCCAATTTAGGAAATAAAGCGAGGTATAACTAATTCTAGCTTAGTGGGAGTGCTGAATTTAACACGTTTACATTGAAAATTTGGAAAATAAGCAAATTGGAAATTCGTCTGCACGTTGGTAGCTGAGCACGATGTTTAATCCACCGACTGTGTAATTCTATTTCATTTTGTCATTGTTATAATGAATTCTCTTGTCTATTAACCCTTCCAGGACTGAGGGGGGGTCCGACGGACGCCAGACCAAAATTTTTCACCACGAAATCAGGAATAAGGGAGTGAAAGCACTGACATTTCGTGAGAATTCATCTTTTAAAGATATCTTTCAGTGCCCTTTTTTATATACCGCTAAGCCATGCCATTTGACTCCGGGTCCGACGGACCCCCCCACAGTCCTAAGGAGGGTAGCAACTTAGCTTCTAAATCCACTACAAAATCATACACCCCTCTACGGACTGAGGGGGGTCTGTGGGACTCCCAGCAAGTAGTATTCGTAAAATTTCAAGATTTTGGGTATCACATCCATAAGTATAGGTACAGCACACTGTATTTATGGAAATATGTACACGAGAGTCAATGGTGCGTTAGATTCTGAAGCAGAGGTTTGTATTTTTAACGGACATTTTAACGGATATTTTATTTATTGGACTGTTGGCAGTGCATCGTATGGCTCCTAATATTTTATTTGTTGGACTTTTGGCAGTGCATCGTATGGCTCCGAATGATATTTTATTTGTTGGATGCGTTATTTTTTGTTTTGGCAACAGTTTTCGATGGAACACGATGAAGGTAATTCCAAAGAAGTTTGATAACAAAAAAACGCAAATAATAAAATATAACAGATAGCTTGTCAGATGTGGCGTCAAAAGCACTGCTCCTTACCCTAGCACATAGCTTATTAGCAAGTATCCCTGAGATTTCTTCTAGAAGAGACGCCTAGACTACACTGTCCGCCGTTTATTATCGAGTCAGCATCATCCTATTAGGTACATGAGATTCCTTAATAGGATGCTTCCCCTACCGCATGTTAACTCGTGTGAGCCGCATGCAAGCGACGCGTTAAGAAACGATATTTAGGCTTTTTTCGCAAGGGGTCTGACGGACCCCCCCTCAGTCTTAAGAAGGTGTGCGAAAAGCTCAGTCTCGGGAGGGTTAAACAACGTCGCAATACTATTCAAAAAGCTTTCGCGCTTCTCCTCTGCGCCGTACTACGTTGTTTCTGTTATAATATACAAAAATACAATGTAGCTTTGTTGTTTTCAATTCAGACGTGACCACAGCGATACACAGGTTCGTCAGTGATTTTTCAGAGTCTGTAGAATTATCTAAATATGGTCATTAACTATACAGTTAATTAATCGAATAATCAAGATAGTAAAAGGTTGTCATTATCAAATTAGACTGACCGCCATGACAAATGGTGGTACCACCAGCTCGGTATGTACATTCCTTTGCTATGAGCCATTGTAAGATAAATGGGACATATTATATTACAGTGAAATCATTGTACCGACCTTGACGCCGCGGTGCGAGTGTTCGCGGCTAAATATAATTGGGGGGGGGGGGAGGTCCGACCGTTACAGAGGTAATCCTCCCTACCACTCTATCAACTATGATTAAATGCATAACATCGAACGGTGTAATGAAATTTAATTATTTACTAAATTCGTATCGCATTGATTTGGCCACATTCGTAGGACAATTCTACAACAACGTTCGTGATTGAAAATCGAACTAATCGGCATTATTACACAAGATCAAACATGCTAATTTGCTGTTTGGTTGAGCAGGAGTGTTCACACATACACCACGTGCGTAGATATAATTTTCTGTAAAATAGGCACTGAATTCGTTAGGGATGCACAGCCTAACCGCACTTTTCACAGTTAAAAATTTACTTGACCATTTTATTTCAGGGGCATTGAGTCTGTAGGGATGAGCGTGGGCCATATTGTCCCACTTGCCACACACTATGCATCAAACCAGACAAAAGAGTAAAACAATGTCATAATCTGACCGCTGCCACAATGAGCTTATAGATAAACAGTAAGATACTACTGTTTCAACGTTTTGAACATACAGTACCAACTATACTATGGGTTTAGAAAAGGTGCGAAACCGCAGCTTATATAACCTAAATGTCGCAGGTTAATATATCATATGAATATGTTTACAATATAATTATTCCTTTCTCATGATTATAGTGCAACGTGATGCCACTTTAATACTCATTGTTAACACATTTTTGATAGGTAACTGGTGCATTGTTTAAATTTTCGGTGAGGTAAGATTTCAACCCTGTAATTATGTTGCTGAGGCGTAGCAAATGATATTTTGCTATAGAGGTTTGCACCTGCCAATCAGTTGTCTTTTAGTTCTTGGTTTTATATTGATAGCCAAGGCGCCCAAATCAAAGGTCGTCCAGAATTTTACTTTAGCTGTAAATAAATTTAACATATCAACAAGAGAAGAAGACGGACAAAAGATCGTAAATCATCGTTACATAGAGCACAAACACAAAAAATTGTTTCAAAGCGATTTTTAACATCGCAACAGGGTAGTTTTCTGCGCAGTTACAAGGAGCACTTTGAGTTAAGACTGGGTGAGATCGACTAGCGCATCACAAATGAAGCATCATGATATGCAATCAAGATACTTGAATCAATGCAAAGGCTATTCTTTATATGCTGCATGCTCAAAAATCGCAAGAAATGTTCATCTGTAAGAGTAATTTACACTGAGGAGGTTTAGAATATTTATTTTCTCAAAAGCTTCATAGACAGGGGACGGCCCATATTTTCATGGTTTTGTCTTGCATCCCAAATAGCGCGTTGAGCATTTTCAAATTGAAGCACGTTTGTTTCTCATTATTTTTCACCTTTCAGAATTAATTTATCTGATGTAATAGTTTCGAATTATATTGCAGCTATTGCTTTCAGTAAATAATATAAATTATAAGCTCTTGAACAGTACACAAAGGTGTGTACGTTGTCTTCTTTAACTCTGTACCCTAATCTTAAATGCCAGCAGAAGAAATTCTCCTTATCTGCAAAAACATGCTATCGTGTGCCCGACCGTCAACTTATTGTGTATTTTCCCGCACCCATGATGTTTAACAATGGTTTACTCATCAACTAGATGGTGACTCCAAAAGGAATTAATAGTCTTCATATAACTAGTGTATGTTTCAGTTCTCAGCAACTGTTGCAATGCGTTACTAGTAGTCGTTTGTACCCAAAACGCAACCAAAAACACCTTGACGTCTAAAATTACACTCAATCAAATCAATTCGCATATCTTTATAAAATTCAAGGACATCTACATTGCTCAGTTGTCGATTACTGAGATGTTCGATTTGAAGGCAGAAATGCTCAAAACATCTTCTCCATCTAATCGCTTCCTTATGCCCCATATTCCATACACAGAAAAACAGGCATTTAACTTTTAGTCTTATTGGGATATCAGGGAAACCTATACATTCTGGAACGGTTGCTAGAGTCAGCTTATCCCTTCAAATTTTAGAAGCCTTATACGGGATCCATATAAAATTTGGAAATGTAGTTTCTGTATTTCCAATTAAATTGACCGGGGGTGAGGCTACTTAGATGAGATAAACATGCAAAGATAATACTTGTAAATAAAATGCATTTTCCCTAAAAGTGAAATGCCTCTTGGTGGCAAATGTCTTTCTAGCTTGTCATTCCTTGCATTTTCCCAGTTTTCTCGCGAAGCCAATCCGTCGGCATCAAACCATACATCATATATTTTAATCGAAAAGGTCACATTTATTGAAGCGATTAGGAGGACTGCATTTCTCAAATTACCTAAAAGTATTATTTTGGTTTTAGAAGCATTTAAACGGCGTCCAGATGTCATACAAAACCCTTCTATACTATCAAAATTCTAATCATTCCCTCTCCAGGAGGTGGTAAAAGACTATAGTATAGCCTGTGTATTTTATAATTTTGTTATTTATACTAAAGAGCGGCAAACCTCTTAAAAAGAGGTGAGTCCCTAATAAGGTTTGCCATTACTTCAGCTGTTATAGCATAAAGGCAAGGCAATAGGGCTCAGCCCTGTGTGACACCTCTGTGTAGCTTAAATAAGTCCTAAATATGGCCGTTGACCATTACTTGCGAGCATGTGAAATTTTCTTTGTATATAGCTTTAACCATTCTTATAAAAGCTGGTGCAGAATTCATATTCTGAAGTTATTCTTTAATAAAAGCCCATTCGATTGCATCAAAAACTTTTTGTGGTTCAAGGAAAGATATGATGAATCGCAACTAGTCTGTACACAATAACCAATTACACATTTTATATGTGCAATTCCGTCTTGAACTTTCCTCACCGGTTCCGGAAATGTTTGTTCAAGAAGACTAGAGACGGCATGATGTTCTCCAGTATTTTGGCTAACTTCTTGGCGTATATCGTCTTCTAGTCCACATTTAATAATGTTTACTGTACGCCACTTAGTGATGACAGACCTGCCACCCTTACCTTAGAATGTTAATGTTACCAGACCGTTTTATGTTCTATAGTTCATCTAGATATTTTCCATGTATCTGGAATATACGCGACATAGTATTTGTGCCAGTTATTTATAAAAAGAGCAAAAGAAATCATTAAGTAACCCGTTAATTCCGAGTGTTAGTGTTCTCTTTCTTTGTAGGGAGCGAGTAAAGGTTTTAACCTATTGAATGGTACTTGCAGAGCCTAAGCCTAACTTTTGCCCTTTACATAATAACCTGGGACGGCCGACAAAAGCGCCCCCACCACTATCGTCACTCTCTCTATCCGTCGTGATTTTAGCGCCTCTCTAACCGCTGCCGTTAGGGCAGGGAAAACATCCCTCATTTAGATCGCCTTCCCAAGGCGAGTTCAACGATGCCCGGCGGGCGTGGCTCCGCCCAACCGTTAGCGCGGAAAAGCCCGCTGAAACCCTGTATACTAATACATGTCGGAACCCCAAAATTGGGTCCCGACCCGCCACTACGTCTACCCCCCTCGTGTTTGGTATCGTTCGGCCCCGTTCTTCGTCCTGGGACCGAATTTCGCCCCGGCACCTCGAAAATCCCTCAGGAACCCCCTGTCCCGTCTCCCTTCCCGTGCCCCTTCTTTTCCGCTTCTTCTTTTTTTCTCTCTCTCTTTCTAACCGACCCGCCACTACGTCTACCCCCCTCGTGTTTGGTATCGTTGGGCCCTGTTCTTCGTCTTGGGACCGAATTTCGCCCCGGCCCCTCGAAAATCCTTCAGGAACCCCCTGTCCCGTCTCCCTTCCCGTGCCCCTTCTTTTCCGCTTCTTCTTTTTCTTTTTCTCTCTCTCTCTAACCGACTTCTTTGGTCGGTTGCCGCTGTCGTTGTCGTCGTGGTTGTGTTGTGGTTGCTGTGTAGTTGTTGTTGTTGTTGTTGTTGTTCTGCGTGTTTCTGGTGTGAACTTGAGCGACCTTTCTGTCGCTCAGGTCGCATGTGTGTCTCATGTGTAGTGTGTTCATGTGTCCATGAGTATTGTATATCTGTGTATATGTGCGTGTACGTTTATATATATATATATATATATATATATATATATATATATATATACATATGGACTTTACATACGAGGACAATACAAAAAACAGGACGGACGAGGACAAGACGTACAAAATTCCACTAAAGTTATAAGTTTTACGGACGGACCGGACACATATGACTAGGAAGGAAGGGGGGTAGGTTTAGGGCCCTCCCGTGGACTCCTGGAGTTCCTGAATAGGACTCCGATAGATCAAAGGATGCCTAGGAAGGTGCTGCGCCCCCGACCGCGAAATAAGCTCGTTCCCACCTTCGGTTTCCCCCCGTCGGGACGTCTAAAGACGCCCTGTCGGGATATTTGAATAGCTGTCAGCTAGGAATGATAGGAATGTTTGGCTTTATCTTATAAGCCGACATGTAAACGTGCAATGTTTGCACGTTCACCTATGGGATTGGTAGAAAATTTGGCCCCAGATGGACTCTCATTAAGCTTAAATTAGGTGATGGATGGGGAAGCTAACTCGCTAAATAGCTGGAATTTGACCTTAAATCGACGAGTTAGCTGGTGGAAATTTGATGAATGAGGACCAGAAGACGAATCTATCCCGAAATGAGGACAGATTTCTAGCTTAATCCGAGCGTTTTGTATGGGAAAAAAGATTCAAATTTCGAATTTGACGGGTGACCCAACCATTTTCGTAGAACAGTTGGGGGGATAACAGTCGATTTAGGATTAGGTAAGAGCTTTAAGAGATCTGAGTGATGATCTCTAGATAAATTTCGGACATAAATTTAAAAGTTAAGATGGACGAGGCTCTAGATCTCGCCAGAAATTAAGCTAAAACTCACAGATGGTCGACCTCCGAGTATTCGGAGGGTTCAAATTTGATTTCGGCGATTTTGATTGAAGCCGACTCTCTCTAAAGGGGACCCAGGGTTTACGATAGCTGTCAAAAATAAAATCTTGGGAATTTTTCGATTGGGCGCCCGGGTTTAGATTAGAAAAAGTGGGCGTTCAAAGATCTTCTCCGATTGGCTAGCGACGAAATCGCTATCCTTCAATATAGCCGAAAATTTTGCGGCGACGACTACCGCGTCGTCTCTAGGAATCAGTTCGACTTCGGCAGCGCGGAGTTCGGTCGACTTTACTGACCGGCTCCGACGCAGTAATTATTGTAGTTTGGTTTCGCAATTTACTTTGCTCTTTCGTGCTTTTCTCTTTGCTTTACGCTTGGAATGGGATTCGACCGATGGAGGACCCACGTAGACATCCTCTGTCTCGCGTAAGGGGACTAGCAATTGCTGTCCCGGACCGACTATTGTAAGTTACGAGAACCAGGTGCATGGGGGTTTATTTTCCCCAGATCGAAATGTAACAGACCTTCAAAATTGAGTTCACTGTAGCACGATCTTACACCCTGTAGGTTGACTCGACGCCCGTCGTCGGACGTCTCACGTTCCACTCCGACTTGCTACATTTTTGCAAGTTTCTTGACAAACCTCCTTGTGTCGAGTTCCGTTTTGGGCAGTTTGAGCGAGTGCACGGGGGGGTGCTAGATTGTGAACACACCAGTCGAAGTCCTTCTGATTCCCCGCGGTCATAGGTGAGGCAAATCAATATGGATGCTTCTCGTCCATGTTTTACATGATGTGTTGCTCTTGAGTTAGGGTGGTTGAATTTTCCCTGAGCTGACCACGGTAAAATTTTACCACGAAACCATAGGGACTTACTTGCTTGTCTTTAATCACGGTTATGGTTTACAAATTTTCAGCTTAGTGGACTGTTCGACACTCATGCCGCTGCTTGAGTGCGGACTGACTTTGCAGATAGGGACAGGGGACCAGCCTCTGTCGGGCTTTAGGAAGCCCCGAAATTTTGCTCATCAGTTTGAGTTAAGTAAATTTGGGGAATATAAAAGACTAAGCAAATTCTAAGTGATTTCAGCTTGAGCGTAACGTCTTGGCACTCCGTAAGGAGTTATTCTTACTCATCATTGACGGATTTGCGGCATACTCTCGATTTGTAAGGAGAAGCGTTCTGTACACTATTAAGGACTGAAAAGCCTCGTTCAGAGTAGTCTAGACTGCCCGACATCCCGACCGCCCCGTACAACTCCACTTGTCAGCAACCAGGTAAATTCACGGCGATAAATTACTGTCTGCTGGGAACACCCTTGCCGAGCAATGAAAATCGCCAAGGTTCACAATACTATACGCTCGTGGTTAAGGTTAATAGTTAGATCGAGGGAAAGAGCTTTCCCCTAAAATGAACTAACAACCTAGCCAGTTGCCGTTTCCGGTTAGGGTTGACATTTCGAAGGTACGCTACGGTACCCCTACGCTAGAAAAAAGCTCCAATATCCTAACTTAAATAAAAGAAAATCGCGACCTCTCGCGAATCATTTTGACCCCAACCAGAGCACGTGCAAAACCCCGTTTTCTTTTTGGAGCGACTTGATCGCTGAGTTTAAGCAGTTTTCTATTTTATCACTGGTTGCCCGTTAGGCTATGTACTATGTAGGACCTTGCTTTGAGTTTTACTGTTTTTCTCTCTCTCCCTTTTTCAGTTTTCCTTGTTAGGTTCCGATCCTGCACGGGGAATTTAAGCCCGCTGCAGATATTTCTGTCTTATCCACTCGACTATCGAGTTCTGTCGAGTTTAGTTAAAATTTTAGTGATAACTCGACTGCACAATTTCGATAGTGCAGTCGAGGCACTGTACAATGATAATATGTGCAGTGTGATAAGGTATTATGCGGCGTTCACGTTATAATGTCCCCAACGTTTGGAACCTATGTACCCCACACAGTGTCAGACACACTGTTGACAACAGGGTGTCTTAGACACCCCCATGTTTTTAATAAATTTTTTCAACGGTAGCTAGGTACGCGTATTACCGCTTACCGACAGTGTCAGGCACACCGTGTCTTCTGGCAGTTTTATTGACAGTGTTCGAAATTATTTGAGCAATGTTCATATGGGCTAGATACAAATATCGAGAATTTAGGAAAAACTCCACAGGACAGTTGACTAATAAACCGCATTAGCTACGGACGGTGTCCGTTATAGTTAATTCGCGCCAAATCGGTAGCTAAGGGTGTGTACGACACTGACTAGAAAAAATGTAGTAGCTAAGGGTGTGTCGTACACCCTCGGCATTTGATATACAGTATGGGTGTCACCCTGACTGTCTATACGGTAGGGTCGCGACTACAGGGGGTCAAAAGTTCCAAACAGCGGGGACATTATAACGTGAACGCCGCATTAGGATAAGTTAGAGAGAGAGAGAATAGAAAAACGAAGACCAACGAAACGGAGACAAAAAAAAGCAAGAAAGAGAGAGACCCGCGAAGGAAACCCCAATCCCAAGGAACGGGACGCCGACGTGTCCGCGACCGAAATGGCCCCTTGCCCTCCCCTACAACAAATTGGCGGGCCTAGCCCGCTATGCCCAGAATAGGACAGAAATTATCCAAATCGAAACGGCGTCCTCGGCAAATACAAGATAGTCCCACTAGCATCCTAGCATCAAATTCAACCACCTCGGCACTCGCCCGTCAGTTAGGACTTTTGTAAAGATGGAGGAAATCGTGATTTCCGAATACGCCACTGGAAACGTCGAGACAAAGGGCAATTTACGCGTGGTAGGGAGCCCGCCTAAGCGACTAAATGATGTAAAAAAACCTTTAGGGATATTAGGCGAGATTGACAGAATCCTGGATGCACACCAGATGGAGCTTTTTTACAGTTGATTATCGACAGGGCATTTCGTTTAGACAATAGGGTTCATTGGTAGTTGCTCGTTGAGAAGTTTACTGATGATTTGACCGTGCTCGAGTATTTATTTATGCCGTTGTTGCTCTGCCTTATATAACCTGGCACTAACCTGTACTAGGAGGCTAGGCTCTGACCAGTGCGATCGTTCGTGCACCTCGCTATTGAATCGCCCCAGTTGTGTTCGCCGGCTTCGGCACGCCGTCTAGGTGGCCCTTACTTTCGGTACCTTCGTTGCAAGCTTAGATTCTTGCTCTCATCGGGCTAGCGCACACCTCACCCAGTGCGACCTCCCCATTTTTCCGTAATTACGTGGAATTCTTATAACGCCGCGCGTTATTTGGAGCGCTCTTGAGAGCGTTATTGCGAGCGAATTTCGAAGCGCGCCAAAACACATGTCCTGGGCCACGACGGAATTGAGTATAATTAACAATAATCGGCTCGGGCATAGATTTTGGTCCGGCATGGCCGGGATCACCCTCGCTCATGCTGCCCTTTCCCCCTTAGTCGTAGACGAGGGAGCGAGCGTTCAAAGTGTCAGAGCATGGCCAGCTTAGTTTGTACTGTTTCATACACTGTTCCGATTCACTATCATTGACTGTTGTTGTGCCAAATTTCGAATAAACTCTTGAAAACTATTGGACTTGTCCGGTGTTGTTGAACTCCTAGCGTGATAAGGACGTCCAAATGTACTGGCCGACCCTTCGTGCCACGGCTTGCGGACGAAGATACCCCAAGCCCTGACACGGGCGGTCCGCCGCTGATCTTGACATAGATGGATAATGGTATTGCGGCGAGAGTGGTCCAAAAAAGATTAGCTATCGAACTCACTCATGAAATCAGTACACTCAAATAAAGATAAAATTTACTAGGAAAACCTTTTCACCAAATACAGATATAAATAGGTTATCAGGATGCCCATTAGATAGTCCGAAGTTAAACTCTCAGGGAATGTCGGAACCCTGTGGGGGCCACATAGGCTACACATGAATAAAGTGTTCGACCGGAACTAAACGCACTGGAAATCAAAATTTACCTAAGCAACCTAAATTATCACGCGTTTTTGCTTTAAATCAGGCCAGAGTAAACAACTTCCGTTAGATTAGTATAGGGAATATCGGTTTGACATTATGACCTGTGAGCAGGTTTCGGTGTCAACCTCCCTGGGGGACCTCAGCAATCATACCAAGATACTAGGCACGTGCGCCACCAATCGGGCGGAGTCCGAACACACCCCGCGAAGCGCGCCTGCGGCCTGCTAAGCTCCATAACTTCTTGGGTCTGACCAAGAGAGGTGGCTAAATCGGAAAACTTAGGGTCCACCCTTGAGGTTATGATAGCCGGGGTCGTAAGGGCATGGTGTTAGGAAGTTGCGCCATGCAGCTGCGTCACCGTTATTACATATATATAAAAATGTTGTATTTCGAATGCTTAAAATATACACCGTACATTATCATAGGATCATTTTGTATATAAAAGTGTTGTACTTCGAATACTTAAAATATATGCCGTATGTTATCATGGGATCATTTTTGTATATAGAATGTTGTGCCTCGAATGCCCAAAATATATACCGCGTGTTATCGTTGGATCATTTTCGTATAAAAGTGTTGCATTCCGAATGCCTTATTATGTCGTATCATGTGGTCATGTTGTATCATAGCCTGCTGCAATTCGTCGCGTTTTGGTACGATTACTGGGACGAGTGTTGTTCACAACGGTTAGGACCGCATAGAAACTAGGACACTTCAACTGATTTGCGAAGTCCTACGCGGGTTGGTAATTGAGCTTTTCACCGATCAAAAAGGAGAACCACTCGGGACCTAACCTGCCGTCACTAAACATTAAGGTTTCACGGTTAGAACCGTCCGCGAATAGAAGGCCCCTGACTGCACGCTCAAGTTAACCATCTCGTAGAGATAGAAACTGAAATTATCAAACCTACCAGGTTTCAGCTGTACACTGAGCAATGGTCATGGAAACAAACAAACCGTGGTTAGCTCAAATTACGAGTCGGTAAATTACAGGGTTATTGAGAACGACGAATACCGGGTTAATTTAATGGCCCGCACCCGTCTAGATCCGGGAATGGCCGGAGTACGTCGGTAAAGTATTTGGAGGACTTTAGCTAGGGGTCAAACTGCCCCGGACAATGTTAAGATCGCGCCCTTAACACGACACGATCACCGCTACTTACGCTAAGTTGTGTGGTCGCGAAAGGAACAGGACTGCCACCTTTACGTATATTATTATATATATGTATATATATAGGTACTTATGCGTGACGACGGTGTGTGCATGCCAGGCCTCTATGCCTTCCTTCACCACCTGGAACGTCTTCCCTGAGCGTATTTTAGGTAAACTGGCCGCCTCGTCTTAGTATTCCGTTGTATCATGCCTTGATACGACTGATACGAGTGTTCCCCGCCCTCCTGCGTCGCACCCCACTCATAAACTGGTGCATGTGACCTCTTATTTTATTCATCCAGAAATCCAACGGCGTGCGCCGGAACTTTGCACGATTCCCCACTAACCAACTGTAGGCGTTCAAAGGCGTCCCGGTTTCTGCCTCCATCCACGAGTGGGCACAAATTACCTGAGATTTTTTCCCTTAATTCTAAAACGGGCGAACCGCCCCTCATTGAGACATCTTCGAAAATACCCTGCGGGTCACCACCCGCCGCCCCGTTAACGCGGGACGACCGATGAACGTGCCCCTACCGTCGCCGCCACTCTCTCTAATCATTATGATTTTAGCACCCTTTTTACCCCTGCCGTTCGGGCCAGGGTATCACCCCTCATTCGAACCGTCACCCGACGGTGAGCCCAACGATACCCGGCGGGCGTCGCTCAGCCCAACCGTTAACGCGGGAGAGCCCGCTAATTCCCCTCATACTTATACACATCGGAACCCATGTGTGGGTCCCCACCCGCTTTTACGTGTACCCCCTTGTGTTTGGTATCAATCCGTCCCATTTTTCGTCCTGGGACCGAATCTAACCCCAGCCGCTCGAAAATCCCCCGAAATTCCGTGTCCCATTGCCCGCCCGCGTCCCGTCTCGCTCTCGCCGTGACCTCGCTGTGCTTTTGGTGTTTTCTTTTGCCGCTTTCTCTAACCGACTTCGTTGGTCGGTTGTCGTCGTCGTTGTTGTTGTTGTTGTTGTTGTTGTTGTTGTGCTGTGTGTGTTGTATGTGTACTCGAGCAACCTTTCTGTCGCTCGGGCCACCTTTGTGTCTCGTGTGTATTGTATGCGTGTGTTCGTAGTATATGTGTATATCTGTATGTACGTATATATAGGAATATATATGTATATGTATATAAGCACACGAAAAACGGTCGGACGAGGACACCACGCACTAGGATGCGCTAAAATTGTAAGTTTTACGGACGGACTGGACATCGACTAGTAAGAAGGAAAGTGGGGTGTGTTTAGGGCCCTCCCGTGGGTCTCTGGGGTCCCGGAATAGGGCCCACGGCCTGTTAAGGGGTACCTGGGAGGATATCGCACATCCAGGCCTCAGTCGGGCGCCTTCCCGACATCGCCTCCTCCCCCTGGGGCCCGTAAAGATCAACTAGAAATCGCGAAAAGACGCGATTTCGCATGGAGTTCTGTGATGTCCTCAGGTAGACGGGTCATTGATGTTCTGTGATGTCCTCAGGTAGACGGTTCTGTGATGTCCTCAGGTAGATGAGCTCTCCACGCTGCTATTAGCTTAATTGGACGGGCGGCAAGTCAGGACCACAAAGGCGATACAGCAGATGGGACTGACGAACAATTAGGACTTCATCCAATTGCTGGTCGTTGCGTGGGACGATGAGTTGACGGCCCGAGCAAAGAAAAAGAGCAAACAAATTTGAAAATCGTTGGAGATCGAGTGGGTCGGAAGTCGACAATGTTGACCCAACCAATCTGGGACAAGAAATCGTTCAAATAGAAATGCGTTGGAGTCGAACTTCAACGCACATCCGGCACTAATTGCGGGAAGTTAAGGCTTAAGAGCTCACGTTTCATGGGAAAACGTGGGCTGAAATTGCAGATGGTTGACCTCCGACTATTCGGAGGGTTCAAACTTGATGTCGGCAATTTCGATTGAAGCCGACTCTCCTTATGGACATCGACGGCTTACGGTAGCTGTCAAATTTGAATTTCCGGAAGTGTCCCCGATTGGACGCCGAAGAAGAAACCCAAAAAAGTGGGCGTCCAGAAATCGACAGCGATTGGATAGCGATAAAATCGCTATCCTAATATATAGGCAGAAATTTTGAGGCGACGACCACCGCGTAGGCTCTAGGAATCAGTTCGACTTCGGCAGCGCGGAGTTCGGTCGACTGTACTGACCGGCTCCGACGCACGATTTTATAAGATGTTTTTATGCTTTCTCGTGGCTTTCTGTTTTGGCGTTTGGAATGGATTCGACCGTTGGAGGACCCGTGTAGACGGTTGCTGTCTCACGAAGGGGGCTAGCGCTCGCTGCCCCGGATCGAAGTTCGTAAGTGAGCTGGAGGATAGTATCCTGGAATATGGGGGTTTATTTTCCCCAGATGTAACAGTAACAGACCTCCTGTCATGGACAATTCGCTTCGTCCCCGATTTGTTATAGCATCAATAGGTCCGTGACAAACCTCGTTGAGTCGAGTCCGGTTTTAGACGCCGTGAGCAGTTACACGGACGGTGAGAAGTTACACGAAAGCACGTCGAAGTCCTTCTGATTCCCCGTGGTCTTAGGTAAAGCAACACAAAACGGACGCTTCACGTCCATGTTTTACATGACTCGCAGTTACCGAGATAGGGTCATCGAATTTCCCTGAGCCGACCACGGTAAAGTTCTCAGTGCTTCTGAGCTGAAACAATAGGGACTGGTTTTATCATTTGCATTTATGTTTTCCAAATTCACAGCTTACTGGACCGTTCGACGCTCATGCCGTGTTTGAGCTCGAACAGAAGTGTAGCTTAGGAACGGAGAATTATCCTCCGTTGGGATTTAGAAAGCCCCAAAATTTCGTTTATCCGAATGAGTTAAGAAAATTTGGGAGCATAGAAGACTGAACAAATTCTAGGTACTACAGCTTGAGCTTAAGGTGTTTGCTGTTCACAAGGAACACTGTTAAGGGATTGTCACGGTTTGATTGTTAGGCTCTTGTTTTATATCGTTTAGGTGTGCACAGATTAATAAAAGTTGCAGGACCATTGCGCCAGTTTTAGACAAATATGGTAGGCATCTCAATTGAACACGAACTTCACCATGACGATTGACCGGAGCGATACTAGGCGACTAGCCCGATCCTGGTGTGATCCAAAAAGGCTGGAGGAGCGATACCCCAGCCATACAAAATTCCGTCAGCCCCGTTTGGTGCCGTGAGCATCCAGTTTGTTGGTACAACGCCACACTCGCACCCCGAAACTACTCTACTAAAGCGATTAAGTTTACGGGTGTTCACTATAGCATAGCGACATGGTCTTCTCTTGGGGCCAATGTCCAAAAAATGAACATAGTTAAATAAGCCGATGGCAGGTCCAAATGCCGTATTCAGTCAGTGCCCTTGCCGTACAAGCACTTCGTGATCCCGCCTCCAAAAATTTAAAATGTTTAATCACCATCGCAATAAGTAAAACTAACTGCCTGGCGCAGGCCATTTCGACCCCACGGCGAGCGAGTGCAAAACCCCTATTTTTCTTTGAAGCGAGTTGATCGGTTCTTCTATTTATTCCGACATGCCTGTTAGGCTATATATTGCGTCTGACCATGCTCTAGTTTTCATTTTTATTCCTTTTTCCTTCTTGCCTTTTAGCAGATTCGATCCTGCGCGGGCAATTTAAGCCCGCTGCAGAATCATATGTATTAACCACCCGACTATTCGCACACACTAACATCTACAACTACGTCGATTATAACTCGACTGCACTACGGTGCAGTTGAGACACTGCAATACTACAGTGTATTAGGACGACAAGATAGGCAATAGGGAGAGGCAAAGAGAAAACGACCAACGAGAAAAGAAAAAGACGCAGACGCGTCAAGGGCTAACCGCCCCGTGCCCCGCAGCTTGGAACAACCCCAAGGTTAGGAGATAAGTCCGGGCAACCGATCGATCGGGCGCATACCGCCCGTGTGTCATGCCCCTACCATGCCTCCTACAAAATGGGCCGCGGAGTCGAAGTAAATTTAGATAACCGAGTCGCCCCTGGGGCGGCCCCGGAAATTGTCTAGAAGCTCGCGTCGTGCTATTTCCCGCCACGACCACGCCCCACCATCCAGAATCTCATGAACTATTCTACTCCCTCCTTTTTGGTCAGTCGTACTGTCTGGTAGGCAAAGTCACCCGAGACGATAAAATGAATCAACGTGTGGCATTACCGCGAGTGAATCGCTAGGGTAAAATAGTCGATACCTTTAGGAGTTGGCGTTTCCAGAGTAGAGCTCGCATAGTCAAGCCCTGTCGCCGTTTTTCCCTTAACCCCGTCTAGTGTCTGTCACCGCGCGCAAAGGATCGTCGTTTAAGGTGGCACGCTTTAGGGAGCGTTTTCCGAAGCACTCTAGGGCCCCTGCTTTTTGCGCCCCATAACTGAAGAGTCGCTAACATTGGGAAGAAACAGGGATAACCGCCCCTAGTCCGCGAACGCGCGGGCATCTGCACGCTCCGTCCCGGTTTTTCCTTTTTACGCCCTGTGCCCCATAGTCTATCGAACCGAAGCGACAGCAACGAGTTACTACTAAGCCTTCCCGACTTGACTCACTTAGTCCGCCTCGATAGCCGATAGGAAACACTCGTCCCAACGATAACCGTTGATTATTTAAATAAACGTTGTATCATACGCACCGAGTACAGTTTCAATTCACACCGAGACGATAGGAAACTGCTGGTTTGTCCGCTCGGACGAGCAGGCACTGCCCGCCACGGCTTGTGGGCGAAAATGTCCCAAGCACTGGCGTGCATGGGCTTCTGCCATCATTGTTTGATCATTTGAATCGAGGAATAAAAGTATTAGGAGTCCACAAGCAAATTCAACCTGCCTAATCCGCTAGCTTGAAAAGTTCACTAGGGACTTTCCCATACACTTTGCTCCAACTAGACAGAAATTATACTAGTCAAATTATCAGTTCCAAAAACTGAATTTATCAAAGGAAGCAGGCCACGCCGTTGACCCTCCGACATTAAACTTTCAGCGTTTGTCTGAACCCTGTGGGGGCCACGTAGGCTACAATGCTCTAGCGCGGAGCGTATCAGGATCTTAACTAGGCAAAACGACTTGAGTTTCAATTTTCTTGGGCAATTTTCACCTTTTATTCCAGCTTTTAACACAACCAAATTGAACTAAGAACTTCCGATGAGTCTAAGATAGGGAATAACGGCTAAGCTCCATAACCTGTGAGCAGGTGTCGATGCTAGCCTCCCTGCGGGACCTCAGAAATCATACCGGAAACTAGACACGTGCGCAACCAATCGGGCGGGGTCCGAACACGCCCGTGAAGCGCGCCTGCGGCCTGCTAGGCTCCGTAGCTTCTTGGGTCTGACCAAGAACAGGGTTAAAACTTCCACAATTCACGGTCCGCCCTTGAGGTTACGATAGCCGGGATCGTATGGGCATGGTGTTAGGTAGTTGCGCCATGCAGCTGCGTCCCGTTATTACACACGTAGCACAGATTAAATCGTTCGTAATTACGTGAGTACTTTGCACCACCGATAGAGAAAATGAACTGCCTAAGCTTAGCGCGCGTGAGCTTAAATAAACTTAGTTGGGGCCCGAAAACAAGGAATTTCTCAAAAGCCAGGTTAAGTGCTAGAAATTCTTAGAATTCAAAATTTCGCATTCTAACTTAAACTTAAATTTTTGATTTAAAGAAACCTTTTTATCAAATTCTTGGAATCCCTAACTCACAACATGTTTTAAGATTTTATAGAAAATTCAGCTCAAATACATATACATTTGCTCTAATGTAGCCCTAATACTTAAAGCACCCAATGGCTGCGCTCAAATTCGATATGTAACCAAACTATAGCCCTAGCACACACATTTTAAAATATTATATTGTTTTACACTCTTTTAAACTTAGTAATTCCTACAAACAATGAAATTCTTTTTGTCAGAGGGGATGAGGTCTTTAATTTGTTAACGGCCAGGCCATTTCTGGCGAAATTTGGCACGGATAATCGTCAGCGTGCCCTATTGCGTTTGACATTAAAATCCGATTTTGACCCTGTCATCCCTTCTAACCAGAGTAGCCAGATTTATACAGTCCTTATTACGTTATAATTCAGCATACTGAGAAATTTTCAATCAAAAATAACGGATGTTTAAGCTGCGAGTCATAATACATACAATATCTTACACACGTACAGTAAACAAACAGCTCATTTACACAACCTCATAAACATAGAGGAAAGTGGTAGACACATGCACACACTACACATTATGTATTATACATGTACATATAAATAAGCACACAAAAGCTCAACGTACATCATACACATGGTACAACAAACAAACAAAAAATAGATGACGCAAACTTCAAACTTCAAATTTCAACAGGCATTTTCTCAACACAATTCCTATGAAATAAGCCTAATGTATATAAAGCTCGGATGGCAGAATGAAAATAATCTTTAGGGAGTTTACTTGGCGACATTAACCCTGCTCTGTACGAAAAATTTGTCTTCGAATTTTAATGACAAAATTGTTGGAAAGTTTACACAGATTATTGGAGCAAGGTGATTCAAGGAGACATATGGTGTCCCGTCTTGTTATTTGATTATTGTATCATCTATTCAGTATTTAGGTTTTTTGTCAGTATGCTATTCAATGGTTCAATTGCATTTTTTCTGTTACCTTCAGTTATTGGCATATTGTTGTTTATTAAGTCGATTCCACACATTGCGTTACCTTGTGTTGACGTCATCATGGGGAGCTGACCACAGTAATATAATTCCGTCATTATTACAAATAATTATTGTCATTGAATGCCGGTTTGACCCATACGTTTTATACCAGTCTGTACATTTGTGGATTCCGGGAAAGGGCATAGGTGACACATATTTGGATTATCGTGCTGTCCTTGTTTCCGTTGAATAATTAAGATAAGCCTTCGTTACTCTACAAATTAATAAATTAATTTGGAACTTGATTCTTTGCCTGTTGCAATCAGTAGTTTTCACATTGCACCAACAACGTCACATACAAACACAAGTTATATTCGCATTTTAAGCATACATGGAATCACCAAGCATCCAACAAAAGTTATAACATACTACTAGTTTCACATTCTGTATAGTTGTCGATCAATATTGATTTTCGTAAATACACTTTTATATTAATTGTTCTCTAATTTTCGGAGATAACGTAATATCCAGTGTTTATTAACACAAAATAGATTCATTAAATTTGAAAATCCAAGAGAATAAGTATATTTGCATCCTTATTAGATAATCTTAAATGTTCTTTATTTATACTTAATTTTTTGTCATTGATTGTCGAATCCTGAAACTGGAGATACACAGTATGTAGTAAAATACAATATATACACAATTAGGAAATCACATTTTTGCAGCAATACATTCAGTATCAGTACAGCTAAATTAACATTTAATGCTACTTGCAATATTGCAGGAATAGAACACACATTGGGCAAATTATACCATGCCTCTGCTATTTCCCATAGTTCAACCAATACTTTGATATGCAACAGACAATTCAACGAAAGGTATATTCTATTTCTGTTCTCGGCTAGTGTAAATGCACATTTTCATAGTCACAGATATACATAAGGCGGCTCCAGGGTTTTGTGACGGGAGAGGGTGTTTACTGCAGTTGTGAAAAATTTTTTGTACAATTAATTCAAATGTAAGAAACCGACGTGATGGCGTGTGCGGCCACTATGGATCCGCTTGTGTATATATGTGTAAGAATAGTTGTAGTAGACAGATTTAGAATACCGCACTCCGCAACTTTATAAGTAGGAAGATTTCGCTCCTAATATAGAAATAGCGTGCGCTATAATTCGCATATAACATGTTCGTTATAACTTATATAAAATACAGTATTTGTAGATTCGAATTTGGCAAATGTTTTCAAAGGGTACAGTATAAATCAATTTGAATATTTGCATAAACACTGTACATAACTTTATGTGTGGATACATTGTTTATTAACTAACATTAGCTTGCTTCCACAATTATATACCACACTTTTTTAGATAACAAAAGACCGCCAAGAGCCATTAAAATGTCAATATACTCAGCAAGTATATTACATGAATTTACTATCCCAACCTTACTTTTAAATTTATTTAAAGCTATATGTAAAACGATACTCAATATATTGATGAATGCACCCGGACTTGCCATTATTTCTATAGTAATTTTACAGGAGCCTGGGAACAGGGGCACGGTAGGCATGTCATCTCTCCTCGAATAGACCCGCAGTGACAGTTACTTGCCTTGCCCTTCTTGCTTTATTTAACCATTATCTGAACCCCTCTTCTTTTAAAATAGTTCACAGATGTCTGCGATTTTATCCTAATTATAAACAATTTGCAGCAATTACTTTGCAACCACATACTTAACGATTATACAACGAGCGGTCGCATATAAAGACAAATTTTTGTTTTAGGCTTAAACTCAGAAAAAATTTTCAAGATAAGAGTAACTTTTATTTCATAGTTGATAGCGCAGATAACATAGATTGAGGAATCCTTCGTTCGACGCATATATATTTTAAAAATGCTTGTGTTTTTGTTCATGACGAAGCCAGCATGCCAACAATGTTTATACCGACATAGCTTAAATTTTATATTGTATTTTTACATGAATTAAATGTTGTTTTCTTTTATAATCATCTTTGGTATCTTGAGCATACAACAAAAAACTATCTAAGAATTGATTCAGCATAACTGTATCAACATTATTTTCATACGCCAATATGGCTGGAGCAGGTTTTCATTAAAGCTGCCACTGCTAAAAGTCTTTGTTGTTCTAAGCGCATTATAAAGCTGTTATGTAGTATCTGCTGTGTTTTGTGGAACCATTAAATTGCTTACATAACACGAACCAACAGCATAACACTAATAAGTTTTAATATATATTTGCCTATGGATATTACATTGCTCACGGCACAGTATGGCACAAGAAATCCTACTACACCAAGTGCACTATCACCGATCAGTAGCTTACTTGTTTTTCTAGTCGTCCGGCTTTTATTCTTTGACAATCGCGTAGATCTGTGCTCTTCTACGAAGTAGCTTAAGGGAAGCCCACCTATTTGCTTGCAAAATTATACTTAATGTTAGAATATTTCAAATCATGCATGTTTGATTTTGATGACATGCCATATTTTTGTTTCCAACTTTAATCTGGGCGGTGGCGTCTAAATTATACCACTTCAGTGAGTTTAGATAAATTTTAGGTTCTTCATTATATTAAAAATAGCATGAAGTCTATTTCTACTAAAATGAGTTTCCGGCATCAACATAAATGTTGATTGAAGACCTTTACTTGCAACCGCAAGCCAGTATAGCCTGAATATTCACGGGTTTTAAATATATATCTATTCGCTCAATATCCTTAGCAGATAATTATCTATATATGTATAGGAAATAGCATACTGCGTTTAAAAACATATTATGCCTGGCTATTTGCTTTAGTCCTTAATTTACACTCGGTTTAAAATTTAAAATTTATCCACGTTTGATATGTAACTCAGTCAAGGAAATTTTAAAATTCAAAATATTTTAAAATATTTTATACACTTTTAACGGTACACATATATGCTATATGCCTACGGTCATATTTTATAGTGAATATATAAAAGTTAACAAATTCTTTTCACTTGATGTATAGAGTTTACCTTAAATTCGTCCACTTAATTTGAAGACTTTTGCCTGAAACATAAGGCGTAATTAAAAAGAAACAGGAAATGGTTATAAGTAATGTAAAACTTGTTATCATGGAATTCAATGAAATGAGTGTCTAAACCGGTTTGGTATAATTTTGGTTGTTGGTACAAATTTTAGATTAGTTACATACATAAAAGATTATTTGCATATTTTCATACATGTTTTGTGTATGATTCCTGTATATACATCGTAACGAGGTCGCAGGGACATAAATTCCCTCTGTGGGTCACCCTGGAACCCACATACACGGAAAGAGAAAAAATAGGACCGTTGGATTTATCTTATAGGCATTGGTATAAATTTTAGGGCTGGGTTAATGAGGTGAGTTTTTAAAACAAAATTAAAAATTGCACATCATAGTGTAAACGCACGTCACACCGAAAATGCACACACATGTGATGTGATAAAAAGACATATTTAGGGTTCAATGGAGGAAACTATTTTTTACCCCATTTTACACGGTATAGTACCCCTGAGAATACATATGCACCCAGCAAAGTCGGACTGCATGGATACTATTCCGGAGCCCATTTCGCACACAAATTGTATTAATGAACACATACTCTGTGTCACGAAAACAGTTACAGGTTTGAGAAACTCCCTGGGTGTTTTAAAATCCATTTTGTCCCCTTTGAGCACAAGATGCACTATATAAACGCGACTAGATGGCCATTAAGCCGGAGCCTATTCGAAGACCGACGGTAACGTGTATAAAGCACACATATCTAAAGGGTACGCTGGCAGAACATAAAGCTTAAGGTTTAAAGTTTTTACTGAGGGTCCAACAAAACCCGGAAACAATATAAGGTCACCCATATGTCCACCCAACCAATCCTGCTTGTGTCCAGCCCCTGTCGTACTGTGCTGGTAAGTGCTGGATCGCTCTGAATGAGCAAACGAAGAGGAACTCACTCAGATTGGAACGCACTTTACGTAGTAAGGGTTCCCTGGTTCTTGGCACGATGTGGGCGGCAGGAGACACTGTTTTTCGAGCGTATAGAGAACACCGTTAGTAAATTTTGAAAACGCTGTTTTCAGGTTTTCAACAATCAGTGGTAGATTTTCGAGAAAAAATGAGCGTATTTACACGCCTAGGACCAGCAAGATTAATTGCCAAAATTAGGGGAAGAAAAAATTTCTTTTTAAATATTTAATGAATTTTCGCAATGTACTTCCCAGTTTTTTACCTTTATAACCAACAAATCATTTTCTCTAACGACCTACTTAGCATAGCACCTTTTACGTCTCTTGTTTCATTTACTTATGCACATCTCCAATTTCAAGCTTCCACTTACATTAAATTTTGCTATAAGTTAAGATTTGCGTCAGCTTAATCCTATCTTACCGGTACTTTAAGTTTGCGAATCGACAGATCTGTACTACCCTATAGTATACAGATATATTTCTCTCATTTTTGGAAGTTAAATGAATATCTCTTTTTTGAAGAAGAGGTTAGCTTTTCTAAAACAGTAGAAAAATATATATTTTTAACATTTATCTGGTAACATTGTTTACAAGCATTTGATATTTCACATATTTGGAGCCCATGGTCATACTAATGTCAGCTACTAGACAAATCTTCTAGCTGTCTAGCTTTATTTCGCTGGATAGTTTCTTATCTAAAATAAACTAACAATTCATATAATCTCGTTTGCTTTTGATATACTCATTAATTCTTTTGTTGATTAGTATAGTAATTCTTTTATTTGTTAAAGACGTGCCGTTCTGCTATTAGTTCTGCATACAGTTAACTGTGTTTAATATTTCCCGAATACAGTCAATTTATTTGGAGTATTAATACAAATATAGGTCTTATTTTTGATATGACCCTTTAAACACCATATATAGGGTCTTTATTTAGAAAATTTTCTATTTCGTGTTAGAAAAACGTGGCAGCCTAAATAGGCGTGCATTCCTATATGTTATTTGCGGGTATCAAATGAAGAGAAATGATTTTTGGTGACCATTGATTCAATCATTTTTTAATCCATTGCCCATTCTTGTTTTCAAAAGATGTCCAACCGATAAATCTCATATTTAAATATTATTTAAATGTTAAAACATAAACTTAGTTCGTTCCACCACCAGATATACCGACTTGTGCCCAGACAGATTGCAAAACCTAATTTCATGCGCCGGCCAATATTCTTTTTCAAAATTTAACTGTTTAGACCTATAATTATACATAAAAATTTATATTGCCTTATTTAAGATTTATGTGCATTTAATTCCTGTGATTCTCAGCCGTGTTATACACAGTTACCAGCAGATGTGTAGTTAGAGCACAAATATTTCCAAAAAAATTATACGACGACACCAGTTTTCCCAGATAGTCGTGATAACTTTTCAATTAGATTGAAGAGGCAAAAGTCAATTCATGCAATGACCGTAGATTTTTTACAAACAGATTGATAAAAATAGTACAGCAATTTCTACGATTAACAAATAATTGTGCTAGTTACACCCCATTTCTATTACTAAAGCATATACACCCAGAGAAATTAGTATACTGAACCCCTACAATATTTTATAAATGAATAACCCTAAAACGAAATATCAAAAAAATCTAATTATAATATGCATGGGAGAGAAAGATGCACACACAGAACACACACGTTACATACATTCGTTGGGCTTGGCCTTCTTGGTCATTTACTACTTTAAGTTCACCCAAAATATCATCGTTGAACTTTGTCATTTCGAGACAATTTCTATCATAAGTCTATGTGTGGCTAAAACATACTCAAGACATGCTGTTTATCGTTTAATTCTTTACCCTTGCTACCTGTTTAATCCTCACTATCGTGGGGCCTGAAGATGTGGATCTAAAAATTACAAGATTAACATACTAAACAATATTACTTCGCTAATAGCTAAAATGATGACATTAATCCGACTGGTATATTTCTGGTTTTGAATTTCTATAAATTTTCCGTTTCATATATGTTTGTAAAGATATATTTTCGGACAAGAAAATTCGATTTCCCTTTAGTCAGACTAAAACACTTTCTGTATCAGCGCTTAAACTATCCTCAAAGTAATTTCTGACGTTTACTAAGTGAGACATGATCAGGTTAAGCTCTGGCCAAGATTGATTCGCAGGGAATACGGAATCGAGATGCTCAAAAAGAAAATTTTCTGAACTATATATCTCATTAATATACGTTATGGAACCACAATCATGTCTACGAACTGGGAAGGTTACTGCGTCCAACATCATTGCACAACCACATGATAGCCTAATTACACATTGCGAGCAGGATCTAATTTTTCGGGAACTTTTCCATCGCAGAACAAACGCCGATCCGCAGGCACTGCTGACATAAACCAAAAACCACCTGTAAGATCAAAGGATCCCTATTCTTCGTAATAACTACATCACAGTTTTTTGTGATACCTGGCTTTTCCAGAAATAACTCGATTTCACAACCTTGGTTATTCTCTGAATTTAGGGGAAACACTGCTGGGAACCGCAGAAACTTTGATCCAATACAGTTAGTGAGCTGTTCTCTCTTCATCAGTTTAAAGTGAGAACCACTTTGTTTACACCCAGCAGGGCATCTTTGGGATTAACTTGCATGCAAGTACTTTTATTCTTGTCAATTTGACCATACTTAATTCCCCATAAATAAAATTCCGTATTTTCACGGGCAATTGGTATTGTTAACTCCACAATCAAGCTTTTAGTCCCAGAATATATCGACATGACGAGTGGTGTGTTGTAATACTTGTATATTTCAATGGGGTCATGCATTAAGGTTAAACCACTTTCTGATATCTTATTATTAAGTGATGTAAGGGTCTGCTTAAGAGTTAAGGGTGGGATAAAACCTGGCCAAATATAACCCCTTTCAAAATTGCCCAGGGCGTTTACAAGATCATCGATGACTTCAATTTGTTCATTTCACAAGAAAAAACAAGATATCCACCGTATCAGGTCCGGGTTAATGTCATCATTTTAGCTATTAGCGAAGTAATATTGTTTAGTATGTTAATCTTGTAAGTTTTAGATCCACATCTTCAGGCTCGATAGTGAGGATTAAACAGGTAGCAAGGGTAAGAATTAAACGATAAACAGCATGTCTTGAGTAATGTTTATACTAATATACGACCACAGAATTTTTTCGAAATGACAAAGTTCAATGATGATATTTTGGGTGAACTTAAAGTAGTAAATGACCAAGAAGGCCAAGCCGAACCAAGTCATGTGCGCGCGTTTGCGTTTTTCCATGCATATTATAATTAGATTTTTTTGATATTTCGTTTTAGGGTTATTCATTTATAAAATATTGTAGGGGTTCAGTATACTAATTTCTCTGGGTGTATATGCTTTAGTAATAGAAATGGGGTGTAACTAGCACAATTATTTGTTAATCGTAGAAATTGCTGTACTATTTTTATCAATCTGTTTGTAAAAAATTAATGGTTATTGCACCAATCCAGTTTTGCCTCTTCTATCTAATTGAAAAGTTATTACGATGATCTGGGAAAACTGGTGTCGTCGAAAAATGTTTTTTGGAAATATTTGTGCTCTAACTACACATCTGCTGGTAACTGTGTATAACACGGCTGAGAATCACAGGAATTAAATGCACATAAATCTTAAATAAGGCAATATAAATTTTTATGTATAAATATAGGTCTAAACAGTTAAATTTTGAAAAGAATATTGGCCGCGCGCATGAAATTAGTATTTTCCTTAACTGTCTGGGCACAAGTCGGTATATCTGGTGGTGGAACGAACTTGGTTTATGTTTTAACATTTAAATAATATTTAAATATGAGATTTATCGGTTGGACATCTTTTGAAAACAAGAATGGGCAATGGATTAAAATGATTGAATCAATGGTCACCAAAAATCATTTCTCTTCATTTGATACCGATAACATATAGGAATGCACGCCTATTTAGGCTGCCACGTTTTTTTTAACATGAAAATAGATAGTAAAAATTTCCTAATAATAACCTATATATGGTGTTTAAAGGGTCATATCAAAAATAAGACCTAGTATTGTATTAATACTCCAAATAAATTGACTGTATTCGGGAAATATTAAACACAGTTAACTGTATGCAGAACTAGTAGCAGAACGGCACGTCTTTAACAAATAAAGAATTACTATACTAATCAACAAAAGAATTAATGAACATAGCAATGAAACAAACGAATATTATATGAATTGTTAGTTTTATTTCAGATAAGAAACTATCCAGCGAAATAAAGCTAGACAGCTAGAAGATTTGTCTAGTAGCTGACATTAGTATGACCATGGGCTCCAAATATGTGAAATATCAAATGCTTGTAAACAATGTTACCAGATAAATGTTAAAAATATATATTTTTCTACTGTTTTAGAAAAGCTAACCTCTTCTTCAAAAAAGGAATATTCATTTAACTTCCAAAAATGAGAGAAATATATCTGTATACTATAGGGTAGTATATATTCTGTCATTTGCAAACTCCCAAGACTGGTAGAGCAGGATTAAGCTGACGCAAAGCTTAACTTATAGCAAAATTTAATGTAAGTGGAAGCTTGAAATTGGAGATGTGCATAAGTAAATGAAACAAGAGACGTAAAAGGTGTCATGCTAAGTAGGTCTTTGCCCTTAGAGAAAATGATTTGTTGGTTATAAAAGAAAAGAAACTGGGAAGTACATTGCGAAAATTCATTAAATATTATTTCCTTAACTTTTTCTCTCCCCTAATTTCGGTGATGAATCTTGCTGGTCCTAGGCGTGTAAATACGCTCGATTTTCTTGAAAATCTACCACTGATTGTCAACCTCAAAACAATACTTTCAAAATCAACTGAAACGGTGTTCTCTATACGCTCGAAAACAGTGTCTCCTGCCGCCCACATCGTGCCAAGAACCAGGGAACCCTTACTTACGTAAGTGCGTTCCAATCTGAAGTGCCCTTTTCTTCGTTTGCTCATTCAGAGCTATCGAGCACTTACCAGCACAGTACGACAGGAGCTGCAAACAAGCAGGATTTGTTGGGTGGACATACGGGTGACCTTATATTGTTTCCGGGTTTTGTTGGACCCTCAGTAAAAACTTTAAACCTTAAAGTTTATGTTTTGCCAGCGTACCCTTTAGATATGTGTTCTTTATACACGTTACCGTCGGTCTTCGAATAGACTCCGCTTAATGGCCATCTAGTCGCGTTCTTTATATAGTACATCTTGTGCTTAAAGTGCTCAAAATAAATTTTAAAACACCCAGGAATGTTCTCTAACCTGTAACTGTTTTCGTGACACAGAAAATATGTTGATTAATAATATTTTTGTGCGAAAATGGGCTTCGGAATAGTATCCAAACCGCCAGTTCGATTTTCCTGTGTGTATATGTATTCTCAGGGGTACTATACCGTGTAAAAAGGGATGGGTGTGAGTTCCTCCATTGAACCCTAAATATGTCTTTTTATCACATCACATGTGTGTGCATTTTCGGTGTGACGTGCGTTTACACTATGATGTGCAATTTTAATTTTGTTTTAAAAACTCACCTCATTAGCCCAGCCCTAAAATTTATACCAAAGCCTATAAGATAAACCCAACGGACCTATTTTTTCTCTTTCCGTGTATGTGGGTTCCAGGGTGACCCACAGAGGGAATTTATGTCCCTGCGACCTCGTTACGATGTATATACAGGAATCATACACAAAACATGTATGAAAATATGCAAATAATCTTTTATGTATATAACTAATCTAAAATTTGTACCAACAACCAAAATTATACCAAACCTGTTTAGACACTCATTTCATTGAATTCCATGATAACATGTTTTACATTACTTATAACAATTTCCTGTTTCTTTTTAATTACGCCTTATGTTTCAGGCAAAAGTCTTCAAATTAAGTGGACGAATTTAAGGTAAACTCTATACATCAAGTGATAAGAATTTGTTAACTTTTATATATTCACTATAAAATATGACCGTAGGCATATAGCATATATGTGTACCGTTAAAAGTGTATAAAATATTTTAAAATATTTTGAATTTTAAAATTTACTTGACTGAGTTACATATCAAACGTGGGTAAATTTTAAATTTTAAACCGAGTGTAAATTAAGGACTAAAGCAAATAGCCAGGCATAATATGTTTTTAAACGCAGTATGCTATTTCCTATACATATATAGATAATTATCTGCTAAGGATATTGAACGAATAGATATATATTTAAAACCCGTGAATATTCAGGCTATACTGGTTTGCAGACTGCAAGGTAAAGGTCTTCAATCAACATTTATGTTGATGCGGGAACTCATTTTAGTAGAAATAGACTTCATGCTATTTTTAATATAATGAAGAACCTAAAATTTATCTAAACTCACTGAAGTGGTATAATTTAAACGCCACACCAGATTAAAGTTGGAAACAAAAATATGGCATGTCATGGAAATCAAACATGCATGATTTGAAATATTCTAACGTGGTGTAATTGTCCAAGCAAATAGGTGGGATCCCTTAAGCTACATCGTAGAAGAGCACAGATCTAGCAATAAAGAATAAAAGCCGGACGACTAGAAAAACAAGTAAGCTACTGATCGGTGATAGTGCACTTGGTGTAGTAGGATTTCTTGTGCGCCATACTGTGCCGGTGAAGCAATGTAATATCCATAGGCAAATATCAAATTAAAACTTATTAGTGTTATGCTGTTGGTTCGTGTTATGTAAGCAATTTAATGGTTCCACAAAACACAGCAGATACTAACTAACAGCTTTATAATGCGCTTAGAACAACAAAGACTTTTAGCAGTGGCAGCTTTAATGAAAACCTGGCACAGCCATATTGGCGTATGAAAATAATGTTGATACAGTTATGCTGAATCAATTCTTAGATAGTTTTTTGTTGTTTGCTAAGATACTAAATACAACTATAAAAAAACAACATTGCAAGCTCATATTTAAAACACAATATAAAATTTAAGCTATGTCGGTATAAACATTGTTGGCATGCTGGCTTCGTCATGAACAAAAACACAAGCATTTTTAAAATATATATGCGTCAAACGAAGGATTTATAGATATATATTAAATACAATATCAACTATGAAATAAAAGTTACTCTTATCTTGAAAATTTTTTCTGAGTTTAAGCCTAAAACAAAAATTTGTCTTTATATGCGACCGCTCGTTGTATAATCGTTAAGTATGTGGTTGCAAAGTAATTGCTGCAAATTGTTTATAATTAGGATAAAATCGCAGACATCTGTGAACTATTTTAAAAGAAGAGGGGGTTCAGATAATGGTTAAATAAAGCAAGAAGGGCAAGGCAAGTAACTGTCACTGCGGGTCTATTCGAGGAGAGATGACATGCCTACCGTGCCCTGTTACCAGGCTCCTGTAAAATTACTATCAGAAATAATGGCAAGTCCGGGTGCATTCATCAATATATTGAGTATCGTTTTACATATAGCTTTAAATAAATTTAAAAGTAAGGTTGGGATAGTAAATTCATGTAATATACTTGCTGAGTATATTGACATTTTAATGGCTCTTGGCGGTCTTTTGTTATCTAAAAAAGTGTGGTATATAATTGTGGAAGCAAGCTAATGTTAGTTAATAAACAATGTATCCACACATAAAGTTATGTACAGTGTTTATGCAAATATTCAAATTGATTTATACTGTACCCTTTGAAAACATTTGCCAAATTCGAATCTACAAATACTGCTTTTTATATAAGTTATAACGGACATGTTATATGTAGATTATAAAGCATCTTATTATTATATTAAGAGCGAAATCTTCCTACTTATAAAGTTGCGGAGTGCGGTATTCTAAATCTGTCTACTACAACTATTCTTACACAAATATACACAAGCAAATTGCCATGGTGTTTCGGCCGCACGCGCCGTGCCACATTTCGGTTTATTACATTTGAATTAATTGTACAAAAAATTTTTCACGACTGCAGTAAACACCCTCTCCCGTCACAAAACCCTGGAGCCGCCTTATGTATATCTGTGACTATGAAAAATATGCATCTACACTAAGCAAAAAACAGAAATAGAATATACCTTTAGTTGAATTGTCTGTTGCATATCAAAGTATTGGTTGAACTATGGGAAATAGCAGAGGCATGGTATAATTTGCCCAATGTGTGTTCTATTCCTGCAATATTGCAAGTAGCATTAAATGTTAATTTAGCTGTACTGATACTGAATGTATTGCTGCAAAAATGTGATTTCCTAATTGTGTATATATTGTATTTTACTACATACTGTGTATCTCCAGTTTTCAGGATTCGACAATCAATGACAAAAAATTAAGTATAAATAAAGAACATTTAAGATTATCTGACAAGATGGGTGCAAATATACTTATTCTCTTGGATTTTCAAATTTAATGAATCTATTTTGTGTTAATAAACACTGGATATTACGTTATCTCCGAAAATTAGAGAACAATTAATATAAAAGTGTATTTACGAAAATCAATATTGATCGACAACTATACAGAATGTGAAACTAGTAGTATGTTATAACTTTTGTTGGATGCTTCGTGATTCCATGTATGCTTAAAATGCGAATATAACTTGTGTTTGTATGTGACGTTGTTGGTGCAATGTGAAAACTACTGATTGCAACAGGCAAAGAATCAAGTTCCAAATTAATTTATTAATTTGTAGAGTAACGAAGGCTTATCTTAATTATTCAACGGAAACAAGGACAGCACGATAATCCAAATATGTGTCACCTATGCCCTTTCCCGGAATCCACAAATGTACAGACTGGTAGAAAAACGTATGGGTCAAACCGGCATTCAATGACAATAATTATTTGTAATAATGACGGAATTATATTACTGTGGTCAGCTCCCCATGATGACGTCAACACAAGGTAACGCAATGTGTGGAATAGACTTAATAAACAACAATATGCCAATAACTGAAGGTAACAGAAAAAATGCAATTGAACCATTGAATAGCATACTGACAAAAAACCTAAATACTGAATAGATGATACAATAATCAAATAACAAGACGGGACACCATATGTCTCTTTGAGTCACCTTGTTCCACTAAACTGTGTAAACTTTCCAACAATTTTGTCATTAAAATTCGAAGACAAATTTTTCGTACAGAGCAGGGTTAATGTCGCCAAGTAAACTCCCTAAAGATTATTTTCATTCTGCCATCCGAGCTTTATATACATTAGGCTTATTTCATAGGAATTGTGTTGAGAAAAAACCTGCTGAAATTTGAAGTTTGAAGTTTGCGTCATCTGTTTTTTGTTTGTTTGTTGTACCATGTGTATGGTGCATATTCACATTATGTGTGTTTGTTTATATGTACATGTGTTATACATAATGTGTAGTGTGTGCATGTGTCTACCACTTTCCTCTATGTTTATGAGGTTGTGTAAATGAGCTGTTTGTTTACTGTACGTGTGTAAGATATTGTATGTATTATGACTCGCAGCTTAAACATCCGTTATTTTTAATTGTAAAATTTCTCAGTATGCTGAATTATAACGTAATAAGGACTGTATAAATCTGGCTACTCTGGTTAGAAGGGATGACAGGGTCAAAATCGGATTTTAATGTCAAACGCAATAGGGCACGCTGACGATTATCCGTGCTAAATTTCGCCAGAAATGGCCTGGCCGTTAACAAATTAAAGACCTCATCCCCTCTGACAAAAAAATTTCATTGTTTGTAGGAATTACTAAATTAAAAGAGTGTAAAACAATATAATATTTTAAAATGTGTGTGCCAGGGCTATAGTTTGGTTACATATCGAATTTGAGCGCAGCCATTGGGTGCTTTAAAATTAGGGCTACATTAGAGCAAATGTATATGTATTTGAGCTGAATTTTCTATAAAATCTTAAAACATGTTGTGAGTTAGGGATTCCAAGAATTTGATAAAAGGCTCTTCTCAAATCAAAAATTTAAGTTTAAGTTAGAATTCGAAATTTTGAATTTAAGAATTTCTAGCACTTAACCTGGCTTTTGAGAAATTCCTAGTTTTCGGGCCCCAACTGAGTTTATTTAAGCTCACGCGCGCTAAGCTTAGGCAGTTCATTTTCTCTATCGGTGGTGCAAAGTACTCACGTAATTACGAACGATTTAATCTGTGCTACGTGTGTAACAACGGAACGCAGCTTCATGGCGCAACTTCCTAACACCATGCCCATACGACCTCGGCCATCGTAACCTCAAGGGCGGACCGTGAATTGTTGCAATTTTAACTTTATTCTTGGTCAGACCCAAGAAGGTACGGACCTTAGCAGGCCGCAGGCGCGCTTCACGTGGTGTGTTCGGACCCCGCCCAATTGGTTGCGCATGTGTCTAGTTTCTGGCATGATTTCTGACGTCCCCCAGGGAGCCTGGCACCGATACCTGCTCACAGGTCATAGAGCTTAGCCGTCGTTCCCTATCCTAGACTCATCGGAAGTTGTTTAGTTCAATTTAGTTGTGTTAAAAGCTGGAGTAAAAGGTGAAAATTGCCTTAGATAATTGAAACTCAAGTTGTTTTGCCTAGTTAAGATCCTGATATGCTTCGTGCTAGAGCATTGTAGCCTATGTGGCCCCCACAGGGTTCCGACAAGCCCTGAAAGTTTAATGTCGGAAGGTCAACGGCGTGGCCTGCTTCCTTTAATAAATTCAGTTTTGGGAACTGATAATTTGACTAGTGTAATTTCTCTCTAGTTGGAACAAAGTGTGTGGGAAAGTCCCTAGTGAACTTTTCGAGCTAAGGGTTTATGCGAGTTGAATTTGCTTGTGGACTCCTAATACTTTTATTCCTCGGTTCAAATGATCAAACAGTAATGGCAGGAGGCCATGCACGCCAGTGCTTGTGACATTCTCGCCCACAAGCTGTGGCGGGCAGTGCCTGCTCGTCCGAGCGGACAAACCAGCGGTTTCCAATCGTCTCGGTATGAATTCAAACTGTACTCGGTGCCTATGATACAAATTTTATTTAAATAATCAACGGTTATCGTTGGGACGAGTGTTTCCGGTGGGCTATCGAGGCGAACTAAGTAAGTCAAATCGGGAACGCTTAGTAGTAACTCGCTGCTGTCGCTTCGGTTCCGTAGACTATGGGGCACATGGCGTTGAAAAGGGGAAAACAGGGACGGAGCGTGCAGATACCCGCGCGTTCGCGGACTAGGGGCTGTTATCCCTGCTTCTTCTCAATGTTAGCGACCCTTCAGCTATGGGGCGCAAAAAAGCAGGGGCCCTAGAGTACTTCGGAAAATGCTCCTTAAAGCGTGCCACCTTAAACGACGATCCTTTGCCCAGGTGACGGACACTAGACGGGGTTAAGAGGAAAAACGGCGACAGGGCTTGACTATGCGAGCTCTACTCTGGCAACACCAAAATAACGGTCTGGTTGCAACTCAATGCAACACCGGCGATGAAGTACTCCCAAGGGTGTCGACTATTTTATCCTAACGACTCACTCGCGGTAATGTCTAGACGTTGATCCATTTTATCGTCTAGGGTAACTTTCTCTACCAAACAGTACGACTGACCGAAAGAAGGAAACAAGAGGAGGGGGGTAGAATAGTTCATCAGATTCTGGTCGGTGGGGCGTGGTCGTGGCATGAAATGGCACTATGCGATCTCCTAGACAATTTTCGGGGCCGCAACCAGGGGCGAGCCGGGTTATCTAAATTTACTTCGACGCCGCGGCTGATTTTATAGGAGTCATGGAGGGGGCACGACACACGGGCAGTATGCGCCCTGTCGATCGGTTGCCCATTCTTATCTCGTAACCTTGTGGTCGTTCCAAGCAACGGGGCACGGGGCGGTTGGCCCTTGACGCGTCTGCGTCTTTGTCTTTTCTCGTTGGTCGGTTTCGCTTTGCCTCTCCCTATTGCCTATCTTGTTATCCCAATACACTGCAGTATTGCAGTGTCTCAACTGCACTGTAGTGCAGTCGAGTTATCATCCACGTAGTTGTCGATTTTACTGTGCGCGAGTAGTCGAATGATTAATACATATGATTGTGCAGCGGGCTTAAATCCCTCGTGCAGGATAGAATGCTAAAAGGCAAGAAGGAAAAAGGAATAAAAAATGAAAACTAGAGCATGGTCAGACGCAATATATAGCCTAACAGGCATGTCGGAATAATAGAAGAACCGATCAACTCGCTTCAAAGAAAAATAGGGGTTTTGCACTCGCTCGCCGTGGGGTCGAAATGGCCTGCGCGAGGCATTTATGTTTTCCTTATTGCGATGGTGATTAAACATTTTAAATTTTTGGAGGCGGGATCACGAAGTGCTTGTACGGCAAGGGCACTGACTGAATACGGCATTTGGACCTGCCATCGGATTATTTAACTATGTTCATTTTTTGGACATTGGCCCCAAGAGAAGACCATGTCGCTATGCTATAGTGAACACCCATAAACTTAATCCGCTTCCGTCGAGTAGTTTCGGGGTGCGAGTGTGGCGTTGTACCAACAAACTGGATGCTCACCGGCACCAAAACGGGGCTGACGGAATTTTGTATGGCTGGGGCATAGCTCGTCCAGCCTTTTTGGATCACACCGGGATCAGGGTAGTCGCATAGTATCGCTCTGGTCAGTCGTCATGGTGAGGTTCGTGTTCAGTTGAAATGCCTACCTTATTTGTCTAAAACTGACGCAATAGTGCTGCAACTTTTATTACTCTGCGCGCACCTAAACGCTATAAAACAAGAGCCTAATAATCAAACCGAGACAATCCCTTAACAGTGTTCCTTGTGAACAGCAAACACCTTAAGCTCAAGCTGTAGTACCTAGAATTTGTTCAGTCTTCTATGCTCCCAAATTTTCTTAACTCATTCGGATAAACGAAATTTTGGGGCTTCCTAAATCCCAACGGAGGATAATTCTCCGTTCCTAAGCTACACTTCTGTTCGAGCTCAAACACGGCATGAGCGTCGAACGGTCCACTAAGCTGTGAATTTGGAAAACATAAATGCAAATGATAAAACCAGTCCCTATTGTTTCAGCTCAGAAGCACTGAGAACTTTACCGTGGTCGGCTCAGGGAAATTCGATGACCCTATCTCGGTAACTGCGAGTCATGTAAAACATGGACGTGAAGCGTCCGTTTTGTGTTGCTTTACCTAAGACCACGGGGAATCAGAAGGACTTCGACGTGCTTTCGTGTAACTTCTCACCGTCCGTGTAACTGCTCACGGCGTCTAAAACCGGACTCGACTCAACGAGGTTTGTCACGGACCTATTGATGCTATAACAATGGGGACGAAGCGAATTGTCCATGACAGGAGGTCTGTTACTGTTACATCTCAAAAATAAACCCCCATATTCCAGGCTTCTATCCTCCAGCTCACTTACGAACTTCGATCCGGGGCAGCGAGCGCTAGCCCCCTTCGTGAGACAGCAACCGTCTACACGGGTCCTCCAACAGTCAAATCCATCGAACGCCAAAACAGAAAGCCACGAGAAAGCATAAAAACATCTTATAAAATCGTGCATCAGGAGCCGGTCAGTACAGTCGACCGAACTCCGCGCTGCCGAAGTCGAACTGATTCCTAGAGCCTACGCGGTGGTCGTCGCCTCAAAATTTCTGCCTATATATTAGGATAGCGATTTTATCGCTACCTCCGATAGCTGTCGATTTCTGGACGCCCGCTTTTTTGGGTTTCTTCTTCAGCATCCAATCGGGGACACTCCGGAAATTCAAATTTGACAGCTACCGTAAGCCGTCGATGTCCATAAGGAGAGTCGGCTTCAATCGAAATTGCCGACATCAAGTTTGAAACATCCGAATCGTCGGAGGTGGACCATCTGCAATTTCAGCCCACGTTTTCCCATGAAACGTGAGCTCTTAAGCCTTAACTTCCCGCAATTAGTGCCGGATGTGCGTTGAAGTTCGACTCCAACGCATTTCTTATTTGAACGATTCTTGTTCCAGATTCGGTTGGGTCAACATTGTCGACTTCCGACCCACTCGATCTCCAACGATTTTCAAATTTGTTTGCTCTTTTTCTTTGCTCGGGCCGTCAACTCATCGTCCCACGCAACGACCAGCAATTGGATGAAGTCCTAATTGTTCGTCAGTCCCATCTGCTGTATCGCCTTTGTGGTCCTGACTTGCCGCCCGTCCAATTAAGCCAATAGCAGCGTGGAGAGCTCATCTACCTGAGGACATCCACAGAACCGTCTACCTGAGGACATCACAGAACATCAATGACCCGTCTACCTGAGGACATCACAGAACTCCATGCGAAATCGCGTCTTTTCGCGATTTCGTAGTTGATCTTCACGGGCCCAGGGGGAGGAGGCGATGTCGGGAAGGCGCCCGACTGAGGCCTGGATGTGCGATATTCTCCCAGGTACCCCTTAACGAACTGAACGAAGAACAAGGCAAAAGAA
>JASANE010027675.1:0-18246 GCA_030248225.1 Trileptium ribeirensis
AAAGCGGCTCTAGTCGATGAATCTCTTAAACTTTTATTTTCTGGCTTACCTAAAATTGGATTTTTTTGCTTTATGTTATTTCAAAAACCAAACAGAAAGAGAACAAAGCCTAAAGGTATATAATGAAGCCCATTTATGTAAAATATAGCCATATATCAATACAATCAAAGCGTCAAAAGTGACGAAATCCCTATTACCACATTCGTAAAACATAGTGGACAACCACGAAAATACAAGGATATACCCATCACACAATAACACCAATATACACGGTTTTTGGTGCCAGCGTCCTCGGTTTTATGTCTTGAATAAAATGCTCAGTCTGTTAAACTGAAGTGCTCAAATTTAGTAAATGGGTCTAATTTGTGTTTCAGGCATCGGCAAATTGAATGGTGTTTAATTTTAACTTATCTATCTTCTGCGGTAACAAAGGCTAATTTTGTGATATATAACTATCTTAATACTTGTAAATCACACATATTTCTCTACATACCATCCATCAAATGATTGAGTGATTAAGTGACGATTAGACAAACGAATGTCAAAATTATAGCTGTCAGTCATGGACCCGCAAATAATTAGCAGTAACTTTCAATCTATTCACTGCGTAACCCTCTCATGCCCACAAGGCCCAAATGGACCCAACGCACATTGCGACTCGTTGTGTTTACCGAGTTTGTCGTATATTGTACGTTTAAACGTGCGTTGTTATTCGCTCGCATAGTGAGGTTCTTTAAGGAACCGAGCAACAGCTCTCAGATAGCTCAGCGGTTTGCGTACACAAGTGTCACCCGTGCGTTTCGGGTTCGATCCCTGGCGCAGGCTTGAGTTTGTCAAACATTGCACGATACACAAATTAATTCGGGCATGAAAGGGTTAATTAAAAATTAACATATCGCATAACTAACCCTCTCATGCCCACAAGGCCCAAATGGACCCAACGCACATTGCGACTCGTTGTGTTTACCGAGTTTGTCGTATATTGTACGTTTAAACGTGCGTTGTTATTCGCTCGCATAGTGAGGTTCTTTAAGGAACCGAGCAACAGCTCTCAGATAGCTCAGCGGTTTGCGTACACAAGTGTCACCCGTGCGTTTCGGGTTCGATCCCTGGCGCAGGCTTGAGTTTGTCAAACATTGCACGATACACAAATTAATTCGGGCATGAAAGGGTTAAGCTCCAAATGTTCTCCAATACCTAAAGTACTCAAACTAATTTTATTTTAGTTTGAATTTGTTCGTAACCAAAGATATATCATCATGTTTGGTATCATTTTGTGGCTCGTGTTCCGCTGAATGGCACTAGTTTTTAGTTCGTCAATCGGATCACAATTGGCGTCATTATTTGCTTCTGATTAAATTGATTTGCCAAAATGGTGTCTTGACAAGTAGACGTAGAATTAGATTTGTTCTATGTTGTGCCTGGTTTTATTTAATTTTAGCAGTTTTGATATCGCTGCGTAGCGGATTATGTCTGGATTATAAATATAGCAAATTTTCTGAAGTAGCTTCCGTATTTTGTTAAGTACTGGAGTTTTGTTGAGGTAACCCAATATGATTCTAATTCCCTAATGTGAGCCGAACTGAATGAAGTGTTGTATGCAACTAATGCAACCAATCCATGCGAATGAATTGTTGAATAAATCGTTAATCAACTATTGCCTATTTTGTTCACAAATCTGGGTCTCTCAGTAGCGCTCAGATGTGTTAAATGAGTTTGTCATGTAATGTCAGTTTGCGATTACGCTTTTATTCGTATATTTTGCGAGGTTCCTTAAGGAACCCAACACTTTGAGATAGTTCAGGCATGACCTGTACAATCTGGGTTCGTTTCCTGGTGTGAGCTTCAGTTTGTAAAACATTACACGATACACAAATTAATTACGATGTTAAAAGGTTAAAATCAGTCATTTTACGTTAGTATACACTATTACAAGTGTTTAGAATGAAAATGTAATGATGAGCAGCTCTACCTGTTCAACAGTTCAACGTAGCCTTTGATAGAAGAATTAATTAGTGATTACTTCGCATGATGACGATCGAAATTTTGCTGCTTCTGCGAACTAACCCTGGATAATTTAGCAGCGAGTCTCGTAATTTAGCCAACATACTATGACGGAGGTTTTACTCGTTTTCCTAAGGAACCTCGTAAAATGAACGCATGCATATGATGATGGTCGAATTTTGGAACAACAGAAGGCTTGACGGGGTATACATATTAGTGTTGATAAAAGCCGGGACAATTTTTGATGGGACAGACATCCGCTCAATTTGCGTCATATTCGCATCACTTATGGAATCTATAAAAATGAATAAATTCATTAGGCGTCACACATGAAAATTAGAGAATACTATCCGGATCTACACCTTTGCTGAACTTATCTGTTTTGCAGGACCACTCTAATGTTCCGTGGCCGAATATTGCACCAAATATGTCCGAATACTGTTATATGACCCTACTCCAGATATATAGATTTTCCAAACATCGATATAATATTGTGTGTTTTTGCACCCTAACGAATGTGTTTAAAAATATAAATCTTGCTGAATACGATGGTTTTGTAATCTAGAATCCAAATTGACTCTAATATAGCTTTTGAGGTTTTTAAAGGGGGCTATATATTACGTGCAGGAAATCAATAATGGACTATCTATACGATTTCAGTACGCTGAATACAATGGTTTGCTAATACAGAGTTCGGCATGAATATTTCATGCCTTTTCAGCGGGTTTCATTTTGTTGAGGGTTGACTAACATTCCATTTCCAGAGTTTAATGTGTCTTTAGTTCTTTGGTAGAACGTGTTATTTCTAGGACATTTAGAACGGGTCTGTATAGTCTTTTCGGTACGTTGCGTACGACCGTATTTAGGATTCCACCGGGATTCAACAGTACTAACTTTTTAGGGGATTTCAATGGATTCAAAGGCTTCAGGTGTTCCAAAAACATGTTACAACCATAGGAGAGATGACGGTCGATCCGTTTTACTCTCTCTAGAGAGATCCTGGGCTAGATGCATGAGGTATAGTAGCTGTCAAGTTTCAAAATAATGCCCGTATAAGCTACTTTGCCTTATCGTTGTTTAACAATTGTATATAAGTTAGCCAAATAAGTAATAAAGTTATGTTTTACTGTTTTTGACTACTCTTTGAAGATATAATTTAGGTTCAGACTACCTGATTTCCTGTAGGCAAAGAATTTGTGAGCTAACATTTGTGTGATAGAGATGATAAGTGCTGGTTCGCTCTTGTAATTAGGAAATTAAGAGCAAATTAGGAGACAAAGTGTGCCAAAGCGAAGGCTGATTGCTCATGGTTGAAATTGGAGACATAACCGAACTAGTGAAGCCAAGTTTTACCTAAATTAGCGAATCACCCTTACATCTGTAAAAGCTCCAAGAGGTTTCCGCTGCATGAATATTAAGTGCTTTTTTACAATATTTATATTTAAAGAGAACCTAAAGAATTTTTTGCATTTTTCTTGCAATTTTCTGACCCACACTTTCAGTTCCAAGATCGTAGTAGATCAGAACAGCTGTGCTTAATTTATTATTGATTTTTGTTAAGGAATAACAAATGACAGGCAAGTGCTCGACACCATGTCGGTTTCTGTTTACGTCCCTAAGACAGGTTTAGTAATTTAAAAAATAGTAGAAAGGTTTTTCGGTGCCTTGGCGAAACCTCGTGGTTTTGAGTTAGGTAATATTTTGCAAATTAATCATTACAGTTTTGTAGGCATGGATCCAATGATGTACCTATATTAAATTAATCCTGGATTTCTAGTAGAAATATATAAAAGTATCAGCTAATTCAGCGTTCACGTTATAATGTCCTCGCTGTTTGGAACTTTTGCCCCCTGTAGTCGCGACCCTACCGTATATACAGTCAGGGTAACATCCATACTGTAAATCAATTGCCGAGGGTGTACCACACACCTATAGCTACTACGTTTTTTCTTGACAGTGTCGTACATACCCTAAGCTACCAATTTGGCGCGAATTAGCTATAACGAACACCATTTGTAGCCAGGGCCGGCCATCCCACCCCCATACCCCCATTTGGGGGGGGGCCCACCACACGTTAGGGGGCCACCACACCAGAGTTCGTGATGTTCATGCCTATGCAGATAGGTTGATTTGCAAATTGTTACCACCCGAACGCGAGGGTAGACAAGCAAGCAGGTTGATTCGAAGCCTAAAAATTCTTACAATTGATAAAGTCAAATCTCCGCTCAACTATGGGAGAAGATCAGACATAGTGCTGCAGTGCCAAAGCGCGAGCTACTTACTTTTGATTTCGAAGTATATATAAGTAGCGTTAAAGGTCGTTTTTGACAACCGTATTCCTGCATTTTTGTATAGCACAAATGTAACTCACAGCCTAAGCCTAGGGCTCCACAGAAAGTTTTTGCAGGCGCAAGGCAAATCGGGTGTGTAATACCCCCCAGCGAACAAAGCAGATAAGTTAAAGATGACCCTTAGCGATACTTAGTGTTTACTGAATTCGACACATTTATATGTTAAAACTACTAAAAGAATATCTGTTTGTGATGTTACCATTTCCAGGGGTGTTTTCACGAAGAAATTTTAACTCTAAATCACTGGTATCCCAAATTAACACAGTCAATATTTCACACTGCATAGGAAAGGGGATAAAAATTTTGCGTGGGGGCCACCACCAGTTGATTTGGGGGGGCCACCACCTTGCCTTGGCCGGCACTGTTTGTAGCTAATGCGGTTTATTAGCCAACTATCCTGTGTAGTTTTTTCTAAATTTACGATATTTGTATCTAGCCCATATGAACATTGCTCAAATAATTCCGAAAATTGTCAATAAAGCTTCCATAAGACACGGTGTGCCTGACACTGTCGAGAAGTGGTAATACGCGTAACTAGCCACCTTTGAAAAAATTTATTAAAAACATGGGGTGTCTAAGACACCCTTTTGTCAACAGTGTGCCTGATACTGTGTGGTGTACATAGGTTCCAAACGTTGGGGACATTATAACGTGAACGCCGCATAATTTTGAGGTAAAATAAACATATTAGCGATGGGGTAAACGATAGGTGTGTTACCGAAAAAAATTCAAAGTCGCCGAAATTTTGAACTAAATTTGCCACAAAACTAAATAACCGTGTCCAATTGGAAACAGATTAAGGTTGACGCTAGGTAAGCTGTTCATGTGTACGATGATATATCTTATAAGTTAGAGATTTAACCTTAGCTTCAATTTCGAACAAGTAACATACGAAATTCTAAATCAAACTGTTAAGGGAAGTCAAATTGGAATTATCCAGCACTTCTTCTTCACGAGCCGAGGCGCCTTCAGTCAAACTTACAGTCACATACACGCAGAACCAAAGTAGAATTTACTAAGAGCAACTTTATAAAAACTGTTCAATCTATTACATATATAAACTTGTTAAAATTAATACTATAAATTCGGCGTATGGTAAAATGGCCAAACAATATGATTTAATTGTAGAAATAAGAATAGGTTTAAATTTATAAACACGTATCGCCTGGAAGCACCACGAGACCATTTTAAGCCATCACTAATACCGATCCGATCATCCGTTCCTGAGTACAAAGTAGTTTTTTAATGCATTTACAAATTATATCGTGTATTTTTTGCATTACCTACTTGATCTTTATTAAATCATGCAAGGCCTAACTTCGATAGTTTGAAAACAACCACAAAATGTCAATTCAGAAATGAGTGGAAATCCGTTTGGTCTGTCAGGGTTGCAGTCACAGCATGAAAATAGACAAAATTAATAACAGGCACAACTGGAAGACTATACGTTTTGGTAGTAATCATGGGATATAAATTTTACCTATGAAGCTATTGATATGATTTAAAAATGTTGTAATTTGGCTACTTTTGTGAGCTACATGCCCAACAGCAGTTAGGAATATTTTTCGACATTAAATTGGTTGGTTTTACAAAGAGTGCATTAGGGAAGAGTATTACACTTCCCTGCACTAGCATATAAACCCGTGTTTGATGATACGGGCGTTTTGGGCCTAACCCCCAGTTTTTTGGGGGTAGGGTAGGTCGGACCGCCCAATTTCTGGGAGGGGGGCCAGTTTATAAGCAGCTGCCTATAAACCAATCCCCCTAGAAATTGGAGAGGGTCCGATCTACCCCCCTCCCCAAAAACTGGGGGTGCACGACCTACCCCACCCCCCCAGAAACCAGACCCCCCAGTAACTGGGGGGTCAGGCCGAAAACGACAGTATCATCACACACGGGCTAACATGTGAGTAGGGAAATATCATACTCCTCCCTAATGCACTCTTGGTTTTACCAATTAGTAAGAATTTATTAGCAAATGAAGCTGAATTCGTATCCCGATCGTTTATGAAATAGCTAACAACTCCCTCTAGAGGCAGTGGATCCTGATATCCATGTCTTACCTCAATTTGTGGTGGCTCTAATCCCCAATCTCTTCGGAAAGTCAAACTATATTTTTTTTACCTTTTCAGCTGATACTATCATCAACTGTTAATCACTAAAAATCGAGGGTGCCAAATGAAACGGGTTATAAATACTAAATCAATGGCCATCGTTTTTTGCTATTAAGTTCAAGTTTCAAATCCCTATGCTGGGTTGCCCTCTTCAAAGCATTTAAACGCTTACTCATCTCAAACGGGTTTTACAAACTTTGTAAGTTCGACTATCACCCATTTGTAGTTCCAGATTATCAGTTTCATTTATTTTTTTTTGAATACGACTACCCAGAAGTACGCGTCCATTCCAAAATTTGGCTCAAAATTATTTCAGATAAAGATCGAGCGTATAATTTAGCGTATAATAATTAAAATTTTTTAGCACAATTTCAGAACTAAATATATGTAATGTGTATTGGTATTACTATCGCAGGAAAAAAAAGAAAACCAAGCGATTTCAGGCTTTTATATGTAGGTGTACCGGCTTTGTTGAGTGCAATGGTTTTACTGGGTAGCATGGTGTTGTGTCTAGCGCTTCGTAAAATATTATGAAATATCACCGCTTCATTGTAAAATATTATGTTTTTGTGAAATTGTTAAAGGACTGAGTGGTTGTTCGTGCGATATAAAAGTGTTGTTCTTTAAGTCTAAGTGTGTTCATTTTTAACATTAAACGCCAGTGAAGGTTGCGGTTTATTGTGTATAAGCTTGTTGCGCTGAGGTATTTCTGGCGCAGTTTTGTGCACATGCAATTAGCCATAACCGGCGCAAAGCGCTAGCTCATTATTGTTATACTATCCTCTTGGCCGTCTTCGACGCTAGATGTTATAGAAGACCGCTAGATCCATCGGGCGGCATTATTTTAATTAAGCAGAGCTGCCCGTTTGGGATAGGCGGAATTTGTTGCTTGCTTCCGGCGAGAACAGTCTCGCTTGACCGCTAGCAAACCCACGATCGCTAGATTGCCTTGGCGAACGGGTTATCTTGTGCAATCCGAGTAAACCCTGCTATAACTGTCGGTCTAACGTTACATATATATATAAATTTTATAACTTGCTATTAATTTCAACTAAATAAATTACAAAATAGAACTTACCACAGTTTCCACAAAATCTTCTCTTAGCTCTTCAAGAGTTTCTTCGCTGGAATGGCAAATAGAAGTTGGTAAATGACATTATGTGATTTGTTCCAACACAAAGTATAAAATTCTAAATCTTAGGAAAACAGTTAGTCCGTCTTGCAAAAGAACGATCGGGTATTGTCGAAGACTAAAGATAGTTAATTATCGTTGGGTTTACCCTTAAATAAAAGAAATTAACTTACGGAAAATACATGTTTCAACCCTGTAATTGTTTAACTCTACGATGAACATGACAGCATAATATGTTGCGATGTAGGCGTCACATCCATGAATCATCCATAGGTTGTGATAAGTTCCATATTAAATAGCATACATCACCATTATGTCACATAGCTAGTGTTTACAATATATACTATGTAATTTATAAAAGTTTGTTGCAACTCTAATAATTCAGCTACAATTCGTAGCAATTCAAGCTGCAATAATTCAACAATCGGTTGGAGGGCGAAATTTTTATCGTTTCGCTCTTCGACTGCGTTATTGTGCATATATCTTCGTCTATACGGGAGCAGGAAACGAAAAGACCATGCCCTTTACGGTTCGTAGCTAGGTTATAACAGAACCAAATTTAGCTCAAATTTTCACAGCGAATGTGCCGTCAGGTGGCTTACATGTTTAAACAATATCGCCGAAATATACGCTCGACCAAGGAAAAATGCCGGTAAATTTAAATTTTAGTGTCAAACCCAAGCAAACTGCGTTAGGCCATGTGGGTGATAGGTCTCACAATTTACCACGGCAGTAAATGTAAATTTTAATTACCGCTGGATTTACCCTAGGTAATAGAAACCATTAAAATAGCTCGTTTTCTGCTGCATATCATTCGACTAAACTAAAACAACTGCGGCATCAATCTTTGTGATTTTTCAGTGGTTGAAAAAACTAAAAGACAGCATGGGTCGAGCATGGGATATAAATGGTGATTCAAATCGTCTTTACAAAAACGCAGTGTGATTTTTCAGTGGTTGAAAAAACTAAAAGACAGCATGGGTCGAGCATGGGATATAAATGGTGATTCAAATCGTCTTTACAAAAACGCAGTGTTTGTGTAACCATTTTTGGCTGGCTCTACCTCGAAATTCGGGTAGCTAGCTTTCCATGTTTTTATTTCTACCTCGTTCATCAAGTTTATTGCTATTATTTACTTTCTGCCTGCTCTGTTTATTACTGTTAATTACTTTCAACCCACTCTAAATTATTAAGACTAAAATATTTGTGCAGCGTTTCAAATGTCTTTAGGAAACTCACATAAAAGTTCAAATGACATACTATGTAAGGCAGTACACGTTTATTAAAACGTGTTCGAGTTGCTTAGCGCGCTGTCCCGTCTTACCAGGGTAGAAGGTGCGTGTTCAACTCCAGCTTGGCACCTAGAATTTTACATTTAAAGTCGTTTTTTGTTCCAAGCTTACAAACGATGCTTCTAACATATAAAATAATTTTAGGACTAATCACGGAATAAAGAAAAGACGACTGATGTATTTGCTATGTCGTTTATTATATAGATGAATATTGATAAACGATGAATTTATATGCCAAAATCAAGACGACCTAGAGTCACAAATATTATGGAGCAGAACTGTGGAAACACAGATCACCCTATAACGGGCTTCAGGTTTGAATATATCACCCCAATGTTGCAGAAACTCAGTGCTCCGCGCGAAACATTTAGTGTATCATTCGAATCATATTGACGAGGCTAAATTTCTTCATTTTTTTAAGAAGCTGCGTCCATTTATACGTAATCCTAAGCCATGAAGTCACTTGACTTTGATACCGTTCGACTTAGCTCGTCAACGCGTTTCGAACGCAGTGTAAAATTATACTGGGAAAATGTTTGTTCGAAAGCCATACCATGGTTTGTTAGTTCGGCGGGCTCCGAAACATCGAGACACTGACGTGCTCCGAAACGAGATTCACCCCTGAACTAAACCATGCCCTTATCTAAGCTACTAGAACAAAATTATCATTCAATTTAGCCAACAAAAACGTCGTAATCACAAAATATGAGACAAAAATAATTTCCTTAAAAATCCGTTATCGCCGCAATACTGAAATATGCGATGGGCCCATTTTCAGAAATAGTATAAAGCATTTCATCAGCTATTGTTGGTAAAACAAAACTTTGTAGAAAACTTCTTTCTTGATAAATTGGCCCGCCTTTCTGCAGTTTCTGCAGATCTTACAATGAGGCTTATGCCGAATGTTACTAAAATATTGTCTCAAACATCAAAAAATGGCAAAATTTATTGTATCCATTCAAACAATCGATACGCCAGTGCGGTTCGAAAAACAGCGTTTTTGCGATACCCAGTCGCATGGTAGGTGCGGGCTTTGGTAAACAGTTGCAAATGCATCCATTTCTGGGTTCTACTTCCATGAATTAGCCGACGTGTGCTACTGCAGATTAGCATCCTAATTGTATCGTAGCTGAATTTACCGAAAAACGCTTTCAGCGGCGGTATGCAAAAATTTATACTCATATGCCAAATCTTTGGCTAGGGCTTTAACGGTATTGTAGTCCCATTGCCTGAAATCTGTATATATAGCAACTACCGTTGCACAAAGATGTGCATGGTTGCTGCGATTGCACGTTTTTGTAGATATGATATCAACCATTTCACGCAAGCTATAAATATAGACGCAGCCATTTCATAGTCATCAATATTTCACTCGACATGTAGTAATATAAGTGGGTTAGCATTGTGCGGGCAATGCATAACGGTTATCTTGATTTTAAGTGAAATCGCTGCGGGTACGTGTTGCACGCGCTTCAGGGTGAAAGACACATTATTTAGGCTAGCGGGCACACACTTACAGCTTGGTTGGCGGACGTGGCACCCGAACGCCACGATGATCTTTAAATCGATGAAGAGCGAACGATGTAAGTGATTTGATATCGCGTGATCGACGTTTGTAGCGAAACATTTTGCCACGTCGAAATCTGGAAACAAAATAAAAGAAATTAATAGAAGACCAGTTTAGGAAAAGAATCGCTTTTAAGTATTACCGAAACAGTGTTTTAAAAGCAAAAATATATCTTGATTTATAAAACGAATAAACTAAGTACGTGCATATATATCAGCAAAATAAAAAGCTGAATGGCGAAAAATGTATGTGAAACTCGAATCTTTTCAAAATAAGCTTGGAAACTTAATGTCATAAAGTTTGGTTCTATTCGATGCAAACAGACAGTAAAGGTATTCGGTTCTCGACTAATTCAGGTTACAAATAAGACTATCCTTGAATTTTGGTATGTAAATATAGACAGGTTTTTTTGCAAATATTGGCAAAACGCTAACAGGTTCAGCTTATACATAAAAATATAATTGGATGTCCTAATAAATTCAAAATTCAACTAAAAACTTATTGACACAAAATGATAGAAAAGTTTAAATTTTTACAAAATAAACGTCGGACAATCGTCATCGTCGTCGTCATCGTCATCATCAAATCGGTCAGCCACGTCATCGTTTTCATCGATATCAACTTGGCCAACGTCAACCAGACCGCGCAGTCTAAAAGTATACAAATAATCAGAAATTATCGTAGCATCTAAAAGTAAAATTCATATATATAAATCAGGTATTTGCAGCAACAATTGCGGCAAATTCCTTTTTGAAAACCTATGTGCAAAGCGTCAGTCAGTGACGAAATCTCAGCACCGTTGAGCTAGTAAAACGATAGCTTTGTTTTTAAAGCCTTGTCTAAGTATATCTGTGTTCAAAAATATTTAAATCGAGTTCTTTTGTGGGATTTAAAGCCATTGTGGTTACTTTTTAAGCGAAGGCTATCTTCAGCAGTCACAAATATTACTTCCGTGGTAACTATTTTAATACTTGTAAATAGCACATATATTTCAAAACATACCGCTATAGATTTAGTGATAAGCTTGAATTCAAAGGTATAACGTCAAAATTATTCGTAGGTTGCAGTCGCTTCCTGGGCTCAAAAAATGTTAGCAGCAAGCTATTATGCGTAAATTACAGCTGGAATAATTAATGACAATATAATATTAGCTGCTGGGGTTTAACTTATGACTGATGTTCGTGAAAGTTGGAGAAAATATGACAGGTCAGTGCTCGACACCATGTCAGTTTCTGTTTACTGCCTTGAGACAGATTCAGCATGTCTAAGATACTAAAAAGACATACTTTTCGAAGCTTTGACTAAAGTTCGATCTTTAATCAGTGTTCTTTAACACAATTATCACAATTTTTGAGGGCATGGTTTCACCGATGCATATTAATTTATTGATGGTATATTGTGAAAGGCGCTGGAAGTATCAGATAACATAAAAATAAATTTAATATCAGCTCTGGGTAAACCATATGAGTGTCACCAGAAAGAAACTGAAAATCGCTCTAATTTTGAGCTAAATTTGCCACAAAACCAGAATGCCAGGTCCACTGGAGAAAATATTAATAATGACACGAGACAAAGGACTAAGCTATGGTATGACATCATACGTTAGATATGTCACATTTAAGTGCAATTTCATACAAGTGGTACCAAAAATCATTAAATTGCACTGTTTAACAGATTTCTATTTTCAATGATGCTTCCTCAGTTCTCGCTCCTGAACGAAAACTCGTGCACTCAAATGTATGATCATGTACACGCAGAACCTAAGTAGTATTGTACTGGAAGACGCCTTAAAATAAATTTATAAACTGGTCAAAAATCAAGAAGTTAGACCCTATATAATTTTATTAAAACTGCAATTTTTACAATAGACGATAACATAAAAATTATATTTCTGATAGTTCCGTTTCTTGACTTGAACTGACAAAGGCAATATTCAAGTTCATACATTTAATAGGTATTACTTTGGAGCAACCGAAATGAACCCACCTGTGGGCAACGTTTTCCCAAGCTGGTAAGTATGCTTTGCATTGAGCAATGTTTGAGTCATAGCTAGAAATTCGTGTAAAACAACGCAAGATTATCTGATGCAATTTTAATGAATTACATGCATATCAACATATATTGTGGATTTCTTGTGTTATATAGCAATATATTGATCACGTAGCGTAGTGGTCATGGACGCTCGCGTCACAATCATGAGGTGGTGCGTTGGAGCCCCCTACGCCGCATAATCTTCTTTGGGCAAAAGAGTAACACTACACTTGTCCAGCGTACTAAACTGAAATATATATTCAACAGCATGTTCAGAACATCAAAGCTTAGATGTCGAAACTGGCACCCCGTTCACGATCTACGCTCTGGTAAACCTAAAGGCACTGTACATCGTTTTAAGTCGTTTCTTCACGAACATGTTTGGTTTAGCTTAATTCGGTTCCAAAAATTGCGTTTAGTTGGATCGTTAGCATAGGCAGAACATGGTTTGTTATTAAAATTTAATCCATAAAATGTTATACGACTGCTACACAACAATACGCTTCGTCTATTTTAGACTAAAATTTGAAGTGGCAACCATATTCTTCAAGTCAAAATATGTTAGATTTGAAATATTTCTAATGCCAAATTAATTTGTACCAAATTGACATTCGAAAACAGCCGATTTTAAAACGAGCTCTTTCACCCTGAGCAAGACAACTCGTTTCAAACAAACCCCGATCAGATTTAACATTCCCCAAAACAAATCAGCTTTTACATTTCCAAAATTTTAATTTGTTATTCGTATTATTGGGCACATCTTGTAGTACCGCGCGGATTATTGACAGTACCCCAATTTCGCGCAATTTGATTTTTCAAAAAAGTTCGTATTGTTTTATTTCTAAATTTGGCACCATCCACGACTCTTTGATTCAGGTAAATAGACTATTCGAAATAGCTAAATAGACATGACAAAATTTAGAAATAATGTTTAAAATATTTATTTTTAATTAACCTCCAAAATGCCTAAACAAACTATTTCGAAACAACAATAAAATTCAGCAAATTCGAATATAGTTTGCGTTTTTCCTTGAAATTTTGAGAATTGTTCGTAAAGTTAAGATTGTTAAACCAAAATAGAGAATTAAAATTGAAATCTTAATTCAATTATACTAAGCGACGTGTCATATTTAAAATAAGTAAAGATTTAAAATAATAATTTAAAAGTAAACTAAAAATAGACAACAACAATGAATTTGAGAAGAGAAAAGCAACGACTTACAACATCACAAACCAGTCCAGATCATCGTTATCATCTGGTTCGTATGAATCAGTTTGGTCTTCGAAATCGTCGTCATCCAGTTCGACAGAAACGATATGCTCGTGACTGCGAAGCCATCGTAGCAAATCGTTCGAGTTGTCGAAATCACCTGTCAGCATTAGGTCACGTTATAATGTCTCCGCTATTTGAAACTGTTTATGTATCCCTCAGGTAATCGGACACACCACACAGACATTATGCTTACTGGGTGGGGGTACAGCTTCGAAATACAACCATATCCATTAAAGACTTGGAATTTTCAAAGCTCAAGATCAAAGTTAAACGCTGCTTCCAAAATTATAATTTAGATTTCCAATACCGTTGACTTGACACACATATAGTTTACAGCAAGAATACTAAATTTCTAATCGATTTTAAATTAAACTGCACGCGAGAGATAGTTCTAGTGCCATTACTAAGACCAACTCCCGAGTATCAGTATACTTTGAGCAAACCATTGGACATTGGGAGGTTTCTTTGAAAGTTTACTACACAATTATAAGTTATAATGACTGAGATTGAGATAGACTGACATTAGTTATGTTCAAATTTCCCGACCTTGTCTTGCAGAGATATATACATTGCAAAATCAGGAATTTCATTGCTTTCTGCCACACACTCATTTCGAAATTGCTTCATCAAGCAATGCCACGGTATTTGTTTCCTGAAATCATTGCTTAAGTGATATCAAGGGTACACAGCATACCCTTGAAGAAGCGATTCTTATGTTACATTAACCCTTTAACGCCACAGCTAGCTTGTGATCGTGCAATATTTGACAATCTCAAGCCGGCGCCCAGGATTGAAACTTGATCAGATTGACGAAAACGATGTACGCAAACCACTGAGCTATCTGGGAGCTGTTGCTCGGTTCCTTAAGGAACCTCGCAATATGAGCGTATAAGAACATGCGTGTTCACATACGCAACGCGACAGACTTTGTGTACACAACGCGTTGCAATATGCGCTAATGCCAGTTGGCAGAGTTGGGCATGAAAGGGTTAATACATTTTAAATGTTGTGGGAAAACGTGGTCCATTTCATAGTTAGCTGCCCCGGCTTCAGAGAGTGAATAAGTGTCCCCTGTTTTCCGAGCTTTTCTTTAGTTACCCTAACGTTTGTCCTGCCTTTTCAACTTGTATTCCTCCCCCCCCCCCCAAAATATAAATCATTTATTGTTTGTTATAATTTGAAACAAATGTTGAGTGAGGCAGGAAAAATGTTAGAGGAACAGGACGAACGTTTGTGGGACCAAAGTAAAAGTGGGAAACTGCATACCCAAAACTGAGACAACTAACAAAAAATCGACCCTGTCATCCGGTAACGAGGATAACCTGACGTGCTATGTGCGTCTCACACTTCCGGAAAAGTCCTATCATGGACTCTGAAAATATTTCAGCAATACGTCTATTTGACAAGAATCCCGCGGTCGAAATATTTGAAAATATAGCAATTCCGAGCAATAATATGTCAGGACGTCCGGTGCATTCCACAACGTCAATGAATGACTTTACCGTCGTATAGAATTGGATCGTTTTTTCGGAAATAGACCAACGCCGGAAACTGCCGTATCCCAAGATCCCGAGCGTAGGGTTTATCGGATGTTTTGACCACTTCAATCCATCCGGTTCTCTCAAGGTCGTCGTCGATTCGCTCAAGACAATCCAAGGCTTCGTCACAATCGGAGCCACAATTGCGGTCGACTGAAATGTTATGATTTTTAACTAAGATAAAAATAAATATATATCTGCTAAATAAAAATTGCAACAGATGTTAAAATTTTCGGTACAGGTAAGTCTGAAGGGCAATACGTTATATCGTTAGGAAACAGAACAGCTTAGAGCGGGGGGACTTGGGCTTAGTGTGTGTCTCATATAAGAACTTAAGGTTAGTTTTTCATTTTAAAAATATTATTAATGTCCAGTTTTTACGGCAGTTGAAAATTCGCTCAGTGTAGCATTGAATATGGCAGAAATTACCTTCATGTTTCGACTAGTTCCCTAAAGGATTGTCAAGCGGACTGAACTGTTATAATACTTCAATACTTATAATTTTATCATATTTTCTTTTGTTATATTATAATAGTTTGGTATATAATTTAAAAAGCATACATGCTCATAGGGGCGGGGGGCAGAACGGGTTATCCGCTGAGGTCCGGAACCCCCGTAAGCCTGAGGTTCCCCTTCCTTCTCAGGGACACGACTACCTCACCTCGGAGCTGGGAATTCAGCCAATGTATGATTTAAAGACATTTCGGAAATAATTGGGAGCAAACCACTCTAATAATCATTGGACGCAGCTCACTCTGGTAATTGGAACTATATTTTACCGAATAAGACAACAATATTATTGTCGTCATCCTCTAAGATTTGCTGAATTCGTTCTTCGGTAACATGCTCAATCGAACCATGGTATTCGTCATCGCCATCATCGTCGTCATCATCATCGTCATCATCATCATCATCGTCGTCGTCATTGTCGTCATCTTCTGGATCATCATACTCGATCTTTGATAATTTATCACGACGGTGCGATTTCTTTTTCGTAGCAGATGCCTTCTTCGCTCCACTTCGCCGACTTACATGTCGGGTTGATTTTGGTCGCTTAATTACATCATCATCGTCATCGTCATCGCCGTCGTCATCATCATCGTCGTCATCATCATCATCATGATCATCGATCACGTCATCATCGTCATCGTTCTCGTCATCAATATAGCGATGACGATGTTGACGTCGCACTGCTGAACGTCTCGATTGGACAGTATCAATAAGATGAACCAGCAGTAGACTACCGATGACAAAAATGAGCAACGAGTGGCGAATTGAAAATATTTTCATTTATAAAATATAAATATTTAGATTTAATAATAAAATAAAACGTTAAGAAAATTACTAAGGATTCGTTGTCGAACTGGAATTAGCGGAGGCAGTGAATTTTCACGAATACATTGACAAAGCTGAGTTGGACCGTTCCCCTTTCGACTAAACAGTGTTACCCTGAAATATTATTAAAATCAGACGGTAATGCTTTTATGCATATCTAACACAAATGCAGCAGCGTACATTGGAAAGCAGAATTGTTGTATGTTTGCGCCAGGGTTGCTATCCCTAGCCTTGTGAAGAGGTTCCTTAAGGGACTCGGCAACAGCTTTTAAATTATAAACCGGGCGCATAACGTACCATATTTTTAAACAGTAAATATTTTTCGGGTTATTCCAGAAGAAGGCAAAGCTATAATAATCAGTTTTGAAGATAGACAAATAGGTCGTCGAGTTGGTCCAGCCAATATCGATCGGAACTCTGAGAAATTTTCGATTTTTGGGTTACAAGGTGTCCAAAAATTATACCTAAAATTTTCCATTTCTGAAAAACAGCATGACTATTACGGTCGTGCCGTTCCTAAGGACATTGGCTTAGGCTAAGGCTTAGTATATTGATAAATGGCATAGCATGCATTTCACATTCGCTCTAAAAGTTAGATTGGCCCACGGTAAAGTCTATAAAATGTAATCTACTGAGTTTATTCAGGTTTCACCACAACCGGGTCACCTCTATTTAATAATAGAACAATAAGCCTAAAGCATCGAATATACCAAATCCAACAGTGTCTGTGCAACGTCTATATTTTGTAGAAGAAATTGAGCTCAAAATAAGGTTTAATTTCAGCTCAGAAAAATTGCGCAAATATATGTTTTATGCTTTTTAATTTCAAAATTCAAGTAATCGTAGGCAAATAGTACGGTAGGGTCCCGACTACAGGAGGACAAAAGTTCCAAACAGCGGGGACATTATAACGTGAACGCCGCATAGAACGTTGATTTCTTGGAGCATTAATTTGGATGCTGATAAACATTAACAATGGTATCTTCTTTTTTTGAAGCGAACGCAAGCACAATCTATGTACATCTTTAGCGCTATACTTGTATACAATGTCATAGCTAGAATTGCGGAATGATTCTGACATTCTACGCGTGTCATGTACGCATCTAAACACAGCAGTTGCATATTAAAAGACTACGGTCCGTCGACTTATCGGGGTAGCTGGTTCCAGTGTATGTCGTGCCTGGCAAGAGGGTGTAGGCCCGGGGAGTGTCCAAAAAGCTACTCCAGTCTCCCCAGGTTATAACTATAGTCCACATTCGTCCGGTCAAATTTTTTGTAATTTTGATATCACTATCATATTACATGTACACCATATCGATGGCAGTTCTTATTCAGACTGTAAGTGAACAAAACATCCACATAGCGGGCGATTTATAACGTAAACGCTGCATTAGACAAATAAAAAAGTGATGTCCTCTGTCTAAATCTACGTTGCCCATGCTTTACAGAATAAAACGTATACAACGCCAAGTTGTTACATCAAAAAAACTGCTAGAACAACAGATTTATGGAAACCCCAAAAGAAATTATAAAAAATAAAGAAAGCGGGTTTTCCCTCTTGTAGTTTGTCTCTAAGTGCCGATAAGAATAAAGGGAAGAAATGCAACAT